>BQNB010011209.1:60750-82014 GCA_026074375.1 Tanacetum coccineum
AGTAAAGTCTTTACATTTTGTTGTTGAACAATTTGAGCCGTTGTGCTTATGTAACAAACAAGTATTTTGGTTGAAATCCAACGTATCTTTTCAAAACGACACATTTATTGGTCGTTCTTATATCTTGTGCTTTTGATCCATAAAGTAACGCCCTCGGATATCCAAACATTCCACTGCGTGCTCAGATTTGAGGGTGTTACAGATTGGTATCAGAGCCAGGTTATAAAGAACCAGGTCAAAAGTTTTGTCTGGACTATAACCATTTTCAAACATTGTTTTCACAAATGGGATTTGCGAGGGACATACATGCATTACTTGTTTACATCTAGCACATATATGCTTGCATGACATGCATTGTTTTAGCATTAGTAGGGTACTAAGTACTATAATCATTTTCAAACACTGTTTTCGCAAATGGGATTTGCGAGGGACATACATGCATTACTTGTTTACATCTAGCACATATATACTTGCAGGACATGCATTGTTTTAGCATTAGTAGGGTACTAAGTGCTAACACGATTGATATACGTGTATATAAATGATATTACGTATATTACTATAAGGATTTTATTATTAAAGCTTACAGACATATCATACCGATCATTCCTATAAGTAATACTTATATAGGTTATTTTGCTTTTTGCAGTAACCATGTCTTCTGCGACATCTGCTGTTACCTACACTTTCGTTTACACCGACTCTGAGCCCGACAGAGCCTTCTGGGGAGCCGATGACGAGGAGGTATCTAAGGGAGGCATTCCACGGGTCATCGTATTAGGATACGACGGACTCCCGATGCAGCCAGTAGCCCCACCATCACCGGATTACATACTAGGCCCAGAGGATCTACAGATACCGCCAGTTCCTCAGGACGAGGATGAGCGTGAGCCTATGTTCGTACAGGCACATGATCCTGACTACCTGCCAGAGCCTATATACCCTGAGTATATACCATTGGAGTTTGAGCATGAGTTTCCAGCTGAGGAGCAGCCATTACCTACTATTGATTCACCTACTGCTGAGTCACCTACTGTTGATTCACCTACTGCTGAGTCACCCAGACATGTTACTGAGTCGGATCCCGAGGTGGATCCAGAGGAGTACGAGGATGATGAGACAGAGGATGGTCCGGTTGACTATCCTATGGACGGTGGAGATGATGATGACGTTGATGGTAAGGATGAGGATGAGGAGGATGAGGACGAGGAAGAGGAGGAGCACTTAGCTCCGGCCGACTCTGCTATTGTTGTACCTGTTGATGAGCCTGTTTTCCCACCTGAGGGAACAGAGCCTATTATACCACCACCCTCCACTAACATTACTATTGGGGCTAGGATTACCATTCGGCCTCAGGCTTCCATATCCCTTCCACTAGAGGCAGAGGTTGAGAGACTTCTGGCCATGACTACTCTATCACCATCACCACCTATCTTACTATCACCACCCTTTGCAGGGGAGCGCCTTGCTAGGTGCATGGCCCCACCTGCACATTCATCACCACTACCTGTGCCATCACCATTACTACCATCATCTGGGTGTTCAACCAAAATTCAGACACTTAGGATAACATCCACTCAGGCCCTTATTGACGCGGTTACTGTCGCATCACCATCACCTCCACTACCACCACTACCACCATCTCTATACATACCACCACCTGTTGAACGTAGGGATGATATTCCCGAGTCCGAGCAGCCACCTCGCAAGAGGTTGTATTTGTCAACTCTAGGCTCCAGATATAAGATCGGGGAGAGTTCTACTGCTAGACCTACCAGAGATCGGGGGATAGATTATGAGTTTATCAGCACAGTAGATGCTGAAGAGAGGCGACAGGGGATTAGAGATGTTGGGTACGACATTAGGGATACTTGGGTAGATCCGGTAGAGGCAGTTCCTGAGATAGCACCTATGACCATGGAAGAGGTCAATACTAGGGCCAAAGAGCTTGCTGAGCTCCATGAGCATGATACACAGGACTTGTATACCTTACTAGAGGATGCTCACGATAGTAGGTCTCGTATATCATAACGAGTCGATATGGACTCGCAGCGGGTCGACTTACTTATGGGGGATAGGATGACTCTCCAAGAGACAATATGGATGGTGGAGGAGGAGGAGGCCTATGCTTCCCGAGAGGCTTGGGCTCACTCGATAGGATTGAGTCAGGCGACCCATCAGGAGCTTCAGACCCACCGTGATCATGTGTATGCACACGAGACCCATCTCTGGGCACATCAGACACAGCTACAGCTACAGCTGCAAAGTACTCTTATTCAGACACAACATTAGGTACATGAGACTCGCTTTCAGATGCAGCAGGCTGAGTTAGCAGCGCTTCGAGAGATTGACCGTAGGCGTTAGGCACAGATGGTAGAGACTCTCCGAGTCATGAGAGACATAAGGCGAGAGACGAGTGACATGCAGGCCGAGTTGTTAGCACTACGGGAGGAGCCGAGGAGAGCTAGACAGCCAGCACTAGATGCTAGGATTCTGGATCACCAGGATGCTTCAGGGGATGCAGACAGTCATGTCTAGTGATTTATGTTATCTTATCTTGCTAGGTCATTATACAAGCATGTTAAGTATTAGGGGTTTTTCCCCGCTAGCATAGCCTTAGATCCTTTGTATTGTATTTTGTGTAATTAGACAACTATTTCATGTAAAATTTTCCAAGTTATAAATGAAATAGATGTGTTATGTTGTACTATATACCTCTCTTGTGTTGTTATATCATCTATACATTATTATATCCTGTCATAATTATGACCTCACGTTTTTTCTCTTGTATTGTAGACGAATCATGGCACCAGCGACAAGACGAGGACCGAATACTACTCCTAACAACACCAACCCAAACAACATGACTCCAGAATCTATCCAAGCTATGATTGATCAAGCCCTTCTGTGAAACTCCACTAATGGAGATGGAAGCCATAGTTCACACGGGGATAACTGAAGGAATGTGCAAACTGCACGCCCTTATTACTACGCCAACTTCATGAAATGTTAACCTTTGAACTTCAAAGGGACTGAAGGCGTTGTCGGTTTGACTCGGTGGATTGAAAAGATGGAGTCAGTTTTCAATATTAGTGGTTGTGCTATTAAGAATCAGGTGAAGTTTGCCACCTGCACTCTCTTAGGTGCTGCTTTGACTTGGTGGAATGGTCATATAAGAACCTTAGGTCCCGAGGCATATGCAATGACTTGGGAAGTACTCAAGAAAAAGATGACGGACAAGTATTGTCCGCAGGGTGAAATCAAGAAATTAGAAATCGAGCTGTGGAACCTAAAGGTCAAGGGAAATGATGTTCCATCATACACTGAACGTTTCCAAGAGCTAACCCTGATATGTACCAAGTTTGTTGATAATGAAACCGAGAAGGTTGACAAGTACACCAGTGGACTTCTTGACAACATTTACGGGAACGTCAAATCTGCCAGACCCAAGACGTTAGTTGAGACTATTGAGTTGGCCAACGACTTGATGGATCAAAAACTCCGCACCTACACAGAAAGGCAGTTTGACAACAAAAGGAAGGCTGATGATTCATCCAAAAACAATCATGGTCACCAACAACAACCCTTCAAGATGCAGAATGTCGCCAAGGTTTACAATATGAGGACATGCAAAAAGAAGCCATATGGGGGATCCTTTCCCAAGTACACCAAGTGCCATTTTCACCACAATGGCCCTTGCACCCAGAAGTGCCACAGGTGCAATAAAGTAAGGCACTTTGCTCGTAATTGCAGGAGTACTGGTAATACAAATGTTGCTAATACTCAGAAGGGCAATGGGGCAGCTCCCAAGGGAAATGGTTGTTTTGAGTGTGGAGCACCAGGGCATTTCAAGAGAGATTGTCCTAAGCTGAAGAATAAAGATGGAGGAAATGGGAATGCACAAGGCTGGGTTTATGCAGTTGGGAATGCAGAAAAGAGAGGGAATGCATCGGGAAACCCTGATGCCAATGTCGTCACGGGTACGTTCCTCTTAAATAACCACTATGCATCTATCTTATTCGACACTGGTGCCGATAGAAGCTTTATATCCACTGCATTTAGTTCCTTGATTAACATCGCCCCAACTCCATTAGAAAATTGTTATGATGTCGAATTAGCTGATGGGAAATTAGTCGGGATAGACACTATAATACGAGGTTGCACTTTAAATTTCTTAAACCATCCGTTCAACATAGACCTAATGCCCGTAGAACTGGGTAGTTTCGATGTCATTATCGGTATGGACTGGTTAAGAAGATGTCACGCCGTGATCGTGTGCGATGAGAAACTTGTTCAAGTTCCCTATGGGAATGAAACTTTGACTTTTTGTGGCAACGAAAGTAGCAACGGGAGAGAATCCCGGTTGACAGTTATCTCATGCTCAAAGGCTCAAGAGTACATGGCAAAAGGATGCCAGGTCTTTTTGGCACAGATATCCGCCAAGAAAGAGGAGGATAAGTCGGAAGGAAAACAAATAAAGGACGTACCAATCGTCCGAGATTTTCCTGAAGTATTTCCCGAAGACTTGCCAGGTCTTCCTCCGGCTCGACCAGTGGAATTCCAAATCGACTTAATTCCAGGAGCCGCACCCGTAGCTCGAGCACCGTATCGATTGGCTCCATCCGAAATGAAGGAATTATCGGAACAATTACAAGAGCTTTCCGACAAAGGATTCATAAGGCCTAGTTCCTCACCTTGGGGAGCCCCAGTCTTATTCGTCAAAAAGAAGGATGGGTCATTCAGGATGTGCATCGACTACCGTGAGTTGAATAAGCTGACAGTGAAGAATCGTTATCCGCTCCCGAGGATCAATGATTTGTTCGATCAACTCCAGGGATCCAGTATTTAATCAAAGATAGACCTGAGATCGGGTTATCACCAGCTTAGAGTACAAGAACAAGACATTCCAAAGACAGCATTCCGAACTCGGTATGGTCATTACGAGTTCTAGGTTATGCCATTTGGGCTAACAAACGCACTTGTGGTATTCATGGACCTCATGAACCGAGTGTGCAAGCCTTACTTGGATAAATTCGTAATTGTCTTCATTGATGACATACTGATTTATTCGAAGGACGAGAAAGAGCACGCAGAACATCTTAAGGCAATTTTAGAATTGCTTAAGAAGGAGCAGTTGTATGCTAAGTTTTCAAAATATGAGTTTTAGATTCTGAAGGTACAATTCCTCGGCCATGTCATTGATAGCAGAGGCATTCATGTAGATCCAGCCAAGATCGAATCTATCAAAGATTAGGCGTCTCCTAGGTCACAAACGGAGATCCGCCAATTCTTAGGACTTGCTGGATACTATCGTAGATTCATCGAGGGATTCTCGAAGATTGCTAAACCAATGACAAAACTTACACAGAAAGGAATCCAGTTTGACTGGGGTGAAAAGGAAGAAAACGCTTTTCAATTAATAAAGCAGAAGTTGTGCAGTGCGCCAATTCTGGCTTTACCTGAAGGAAGCGAAGATTTTATGGTCTATTGTGATGCGTCACACAAGGGTTTAGGTGTTGTATTGATGCAAAGAGAGAAGGTGATTGCTTATGCTTCTCGACAACTAAAAATCCATGAGAAGAACTACACCACTCATGATTTAGAACTTGGATGTAGTGTTTGCTCTAAAGATATGGAGACATTATCTATATGGAACCAAATGCACCGTATTCATCGACCATAAAAGTCTACAATACATCCTTGACCAAAAGGAGCTTAACATAAGGCAACACAGTTGGCTTGAATTGCTAAGTGATTATGATTGTGACATTCATTATCACCCGGGGAAGGCAAACGTAGTGGCTGATGCATTGAGCCGTAAGGAACAGATTGAGCCATTGCGGGTTCGAGCCTTAGTTATGACTATTGGCTTGGATCTTCCCAAACAAATACTAGAAGCTCAGATCGAAGCCCTAAAACCAGAGAACCTTGAGAAAGAAGATGTAGGCGGTATGATCAGAAAGGATATACCCAAGGAAAAGTTGGAACCACGCGCCGATGGAACTTTATGTTTAAACGGCAGAAGTTGGTTACCTTGCTACGGTGACTTAAGATCCGTGATTATGCACGAATCCCATAAGTCAAAATATTCTATCCATCCCGGTTCTGAAAAGATGTACCAAGACATGAAAAAGCTATATTGGTGGCCCAATATGAAAGCTGACATCGCCACATATGTTAGCAAGTGCTTGACATGTGCAAAGGTCAAGGCCGAACATCAAAGGCCATCAGGACTGTTAGTACAACCAGCAATACCCGAATGGAAGTGGGATAATATCACGATGGATTTTATCACCAAGCTTCCTAAGTCGTCACAAGGTTTTGACACCATCTGGGTGATTGTGGATCGACTCACAAAATCTGCTCACTTCTTGCCAATAAGGGAAAATGATCCATTGGACAAGTTGGCAAGGTTGTACCTGAACAGGATAGTAGCAAGACACAGAATACCTGTTTCAATCATCTGTGATCGTGATGGGAGGTTTACATCAAACTTCTGGAAATCATTTCAAAAAGCTTTGGGTACAGAACTGAGTATGAGCACCGCGTATCATCCGGAAACTAACGGACAGAGCGAGAGGACTATACAAACTCTCAAGGACATACTACGTGCTTGCGTGATCGAATTTGGAAAGGGCTGGGTTAAGCATTTGCCATTAGCAAATTTTCGTATAACAACAGTTATCACGCTAGCATAAAGGTCGCACCTTATGAGGCACTTTATGGCTGAAAATATCAATCACCTGTGTGCTGGGCCGAAGTTGGAGAAGCTCAATTGACTGGTCCGGAAATGATTCAAGAAACAACGGAGAAGATCGTCCTGATCAAGCAGAGAATTCAAGCTGCTCAGGATTGACAAAAGAGCTACGCTAATTTGAAGCGAAAGCCGATGGAGTTTGAAGTTAGAGATAGGGTTATGCTCAAGGTCTCACCTTGGAAAGGGGTTGTACGATTTGATAAGCGGGGCAAGTTGAACCCGAGATATGTCGGACCTTTTAAGGTGTTAGCCAAAGTTGGGAAAGTTGCCTACAGGCTGGAACTTCCTCAAGAGTTGAGCAGAGTTCACCATACTTTCCATGTGTCTAACCTAAAGAAATGTTACGCCGACGAACCATTAGTCATGCCGTTGGAAGGAATTCACGTTGACGATAAGCTCCAGTTTGTGGAGGAGCCCGTTGAAATCATGGAACGGGAGATCAAACGATTGAAGCGAAGCCGGATACCATTGGTTAAGGTTCGCTGGAACTCTAGGAGAGGTCCTGAGTTCACTTGGGAACGTGAAGATTCGTTCAAACAAAAATACCCACAGCTTTTCACAAACCGGGCTTCGTCATCCACTACAAGGTCTTAAGCTTTGAGGACAAAGCTCTTTTAACGGGTGGAGACTGTAACATTTCTCAATTTCAGGTCATTTTACGACTCTTATTATTCGTCACTATTTATTTTGGTCCGACACGCGTTTACTTTTAATTTAACTTTTAAGCTAAATCGCGTAGACTAGAAATAATCATGTAATGTAAACGGTCATCAAATAAATTAAGGTTTACATCAACCAAGTGTTATATAATTATTAGGAATATAATTATTAACTTTGCGTAGTTTATTTTTTTTGGTCACGTAAAAGGCTTACGTTTCACAATAAAATACATTTGGACACACCTCGGAAATACCTAGACTTATCTAGACTCAAACCAATACCCACTTATAAACCTTAACACAAAGATTAAATCAATTTTGTGTACTATGGCCACTATGGCCGAATATGGGTACCAAAAACAACTAGAAATCTTCCAAGATATTGCTAAGTACTTACATAACTCTCCTTTAATTAATGTTGGTCCTTAATGTTCTTATTTGAGCTACATTATACATTGGATGACAACATTCCTTGCCCCTTTGCCCTTGGATACCACGGCTAACCATCAAACATCACACAAATCACCAAAAATCTTCCTAGTATCCTTAAAGTACATGTACAACTTAAGGTTAATTAAACCTTGTACTAATTGTCTCTTCTAATCTATTACACAATGGTTAAAAACCTCTTTGGATCCCTCCTTTGGTATTGATACCCGCGGCTAAGCAAGAGATCATGCAATCCATAAGATTTCCAAATCTCTAGCTAAAGCTTGTACAGCATGCAAGTAATTAAGATTTATACTTAGTGGTTTATCAAGAAACCATGTGTGCTTAACTAGAAATCCCAAAACCACCTCCTAGGGCTCGTTTTTGGTTAAGGATAGAACTAAGAACATGTAACTAGGTCTTTATCTATAAATACACACTCATGTTTCACCATTTTACACTCTTACAAACACAAATACTTAAACACATACACTCTCTTTGTTCGGGTCATAAAACCGCAAGCAAACGCCTTCCCTTTGTTTCACACGAAGCCATAACACACACAAGGGTTTACACGGGCTAGGGATTGGGTATATACTAAGCCTTGGAGTCTTGGTAAATCACTTGGACGTATAAATCATACGTGGGTCATCTCCATTTCGCGCACACAATCGAATCAAAGCATTAGGACCTTTTGTAAGTCATGGTTTAACCATATGTTACTTATATTATGCGTGTTTACCTTATAACTAGTTTATATGTCACATACGTATATATATGGTGTACTAGAGTAAGTTCACGCATGTTAAATGAGAAACATGCGAGTTATACGCAATACTAGTGCGTATAACGACTTATGTGGTGTACATGCACAAAGAGACACGTAACATATGGGAGTATTAACAAGCAATGACTTTAAATCTTTTGTTTTATAAAAACATGGACCTTGATGTATACGTTATACCTTGTACACGAATTTATAATAAAATCTATACGTAAACCTTCGTTGTAAACGTAACACAAAGGCTTAGGAACGTTTACTCTACATAAACAAACGTTTGCATGTAAAACGCAACGTGGTTATAAGTTAAATACACGATATTTGGTCACAAGGGCACATTTTCGAATCATATATATATATATATATATCTCTAGGGTGCTTAGCGGGCCACCAACGATTTTGTTTAATCCAAACGACCCGCAATCAGGCCCAATAGGCCCAACAACTCGCTAATTAGGAACCATGGGTTATTATTAAGCACACTTGAGCTTATATAGGGGTTAGGAAGCTTATTAAACTCGTTGACTAGTAAAACGCAAAGGGAATCCCTTAACGGGCCACCAATGGACTCGTTAAACCAAACCAGGCCTAACAGTAGAGACCCACAGCTTATTGATAAGCTCCACGGGCTTATTTAGAAACGTAAAATGCTTATCAAAGTTAAAGGGACCTTAATACTCATTAGAAAACCAATCGGACCCCTAATGGATTTGTTAGTCCATTACTGAGGCCAAACATGAACCTATAAGCCACAATAAGCTCAAACAGCTTATTTGTGAGCTTATACAGTTTAAGGAAGCTTATTAGACTTAGAAAATACTAATGTACCTAATTGGGACTAACTTGAACTCGTGTAAACATATTCGGGTTCCTATTGGGTCCAAAAGCCCAATAACGAGCTTATTGGCTTATTGGATAAGCCGAACATTAAAACAAATTAATTATAACCATAAGAGCTTAATGAGATGATAAAGTAAGTTGGAGGATGTAGAGAAATCTTAATGGACCTTTAAAAGCAATTTGGGTTATGAATAATGGGCTAACAAGCCTAACAAACTCAAAGTAAGCTCAAATAAGCTCTCCCAAACTTATTTTTTATCCAAACAGTTTCATATGATCTTAAAAGAGCTTAATAAAGACTTATGTACCTTTGAAAACTAATTCAGGCCATTATTTTGCTTAATAGACTTTAGCGAGCCAAATAAGGCCCAATAAGCTTAAATGAGCTCATTCGAGCTTATTTATAAGCTGGCACAGCTTATGTGGCTTATTGGAGTCAAATGAAACATATTGTCCCTAATTAGACTTTATTCGGACTAAAAATGTGATTTTTACAAGTTTAGGGACTACATGTGTCAATTTTGAAACTTAAAGGTTTAAAACTATTAACTCACTGTTTTGATAACTTAAGGGACTGTTTTTGGTCATTCTGAAACTTTAGTGACTACTAGAAACATATAAGGACCTAAAGTGTAACTTTGTAAAGTTGAAGGACTAAATATGTACAAGTGAAAACTTAAGGGGTCTAAAGTGTAAATACTCTATTTTTATAAACCAGAGGGACTGGTTGGTAATTATAGAAAACCTAGGGGTATTTTACAAACAAAATAGATTTCATAAACACTTAACATATCGGGCGAATTATATTCGGATAATATACAAGTTAACCTACGATTTAATAAATACGGATATTTATTAATCACTTTTATACGTATACAAGAATGTGTGAAACCGTATACCTTCCCAAGAGCCATCAAGTGAATATAAATACATTAAACATGTACACCACCCACACAAGTGATAATAGTATATATAAACTAGCAAGATATTGTAGTTTATACATTGAGTCTTTAGCTTAAATTTGCAGATTAAGACTGGCCATATTTACTTAGGTATTTGATGGTGATTCATACTAGGATATAATTATCATTTTCATAGGACTATTTACTAAGGTGAGTTCATAGCCCCATGTTTTACAATTATTTAAATGATTTACATCATTGGGGTGAGCACATGCTTTGTTTTACAAATTGGACGCAAGTGTACATTTTATACTATGATTACGTGTTTGCCTAAGTAGCGATAACCTACTGAGCCCATTATCATGAACTGTCAATTACTGGATTGTGAGCGCGAATGTTATAAATAGATCTATTTGGGATTGACAATCCCCGTTCGGGTGATTAGCTATCACCGGGAACGAACGTATACCATGTCGGATTTGGGATGTTACGGGTTAGAACATCATTCACGGGCAATTATTGGCAATCTATTTGCATTCATACATGTCGAGCTTCAGTGTCATGAGCTTAGGAAAACGTAATTACCTTTTATGATGTTTGCATCTGTTGCTTAATCATACACTTGGAAATCTTGCGGTCCTACAATTGATTTACATAAACCTATGAATTCACCAACTTTATGTTGACGTTTTAAGCATGTTTTTCAGGTCAATAAGGCACGAGGTGCGATGATACATTGGAAGTCAATAATTGAAGAGTCAACATTTAAGATTTGGGGTCTTATTACATTTTGGGGACAATTGTTATAAACCGGAATCTTTATTTATATTATTGAACAATTTGAAGCCATGGGCTTATGTAACAAACAAGTATTTTGTTAATCCAATGTATCTTTTTCAAACGACACGTTTAGTGGTCGTTCTCATATCTTGTGCTATTGAACTATGAAGTAACGCCCTCGGATATACATTATATTCCGCTGCTACCCAGATTTGGGGGTGTTACAGATTGGTATCAGAGCCAAGGTTATAGAGAACCAGGTCAAAAGTTTTTGTCTGGACTATAACCATTTTCAAACACTGTTTTCACAAATGGGATTTGCAAGGGACATACATACATTACTTGTTTGCATCTAGCGCATATATGCTTACATGATACACACTGTTTTAGCATTAGTAGTTACTAAGTGCTTACATGATTAATATACGCATATATAAATTATATTACGTATATTACTATAAGTCTCTTATAAGTAAAACTTATAGACGTAACATACAGATCTCTCTTATAATTAATACTTATATAAGTTATTTTTGCTTTTTGCAGTAGTCATGTCTTCTGCATCATCTGCGGTTACCTACACTTTCGTCTATACCGATTCTGAACCAGGCAGAGTCTTCTGGGGAGCCGATGAGGAGATATCTGATGGAGGCATTCCGCGAGTCATCGTATTAGGATACGATGGACTCCCGATGCAGCCGGTAGCCCCACCATCACCGGATTACATGCCAGGCCCAGAGGATCCACAGACACCGCCAGTTCCTCAAGACGAGGATGAGCGTGAGCCTATGTTCGTACAGGCACATGATCCTGACTACGTGCCAGAGCCTATATACCCAGAGTATATACCATTGGAGGATGAGCATGAGTTTTCAGATGAGGAGCAGCCATTACCTCATGTTGATTCACCTACTGCTGAGTCACCCGGATATGTTACTGAGTCGGATCCCGAGGAGGATCCAGAGGAGTACGAGGATGATAAGACAGAGGATGGTCCGGTTGACTATCCTATGGACGGGGGAGATGATGGAGATGATGATGACGGCGATTCATCTGGGGATGACGCCGATGATGAGGATGGGGATGATGAGGACGAGGAGGAGCACTTAGCTCCGGCCGACTCTGCCATTGTTGTACCTACTGATGAGCCTGTTTCCCCACCTGAGGGAACCGAGCCTGTTATACCACCACCCTCCACTGACATTACTATTGGGGCTAGGATTACCGTCCGGCCTTAGGCTTCCATATCCCTTCCACCAAAGGTAGAGGTTGAGAGACTTCTGGTCATGACTACTCCATCACCATCACCACCTATCTCACTATCACCACCCTCTGTAGGAGAGCGCCTTGCTAGGTGCATGGCCCCACCTGCACATTCATCAACACCACCTGTGCTATCACCATTACTACCATCATCTGGGTGTCCAACCCAAATCCAGACACTCAGGATAGCATCCACTCAGACCCTTATTGATGCAGCTACTGCCGCATTACCATCACCTCTACTACCACCACTACTACCATCTCTATACATACCACCACCTACTGACCGTAGGGACGATATTCCCGAGTCTGAGCAGCCACCTCGCAAGAGGTTGTGTTTGTCCACTCTAGGCTCCAGATATGAGATCGGGGAGAGTTCTACTGCCAGACCTACCAGAGGTCGAGGGGTAGATTATGGGTTTGTCAGCACCGTAGATGCTGAAGCGAGACGACAGGGGACTAGTGAGGCTGGGTACGGTATTAGGGATACTTGGGTATATCCGACAGAGGCAGTCCCTAAGATAGCACCTATGACCGTGGGAGAGGTCAATACTAGGGTCACAGAGCTTGCTGAGCTCCATGAGCATGATACACATGACTTATATGCCTTACTAGAGGATGCTCAGGATAGTAGGTCTCGTATATCACAGCAAGTCGATATAGACTTGCAGCGGGTCGACTTACTTATGGGGGATAGGATGACTCTCTAGGAGACAGTATGGATGGTGGAGGAGGAGGCTTATGCTTCCCGAGAGGCTTGGGCTCACTCGATAGGATTGAGTCAGGCGACCCATCAGGAGCTTCAGACCTACCGTGATCATGTGTATGCACACGAGACCCATCTCCAGGCACATCAGACACAGCTACAGGTGCAGGGTACTCTCATTCAGACACAGCATCAGGTACATGAGACTCGCTTTTAGATGCAATAGGCTGAGATAGCAGCGCTTCGAGAGACTGACCGTAGGCGTCAGGCACAGATGGTAAAGACTCTCCGTGTGATGAGAGACATGAGGCGAGAGATGGGCGACATGTAGACCGAGTTGCTAGCACTGCAAGGACAACAGAGAGCTAGACAGCCAGCACCAGATGCTACAATTCCAGATCACCAGGATGCTTCAGGGGATGCGGACAGTCACGTCTAGTGGTTTATGTCATTTCGTCTTGCTAGGTCATTGTACAGGTATGTTAAGTATCAGGGGTTTTTCCCCGCTAGCATAGCCTTAGATCTTTTGTATCGTATTGTGTAATCAGAAACTATTTCATGTAAAAATTTCCTAAGTTATGAATGAAATAGATGTATTATATTATACTATATACCTCTCTTGTGTTAACATCACATCTGTAAATTATTATGTACCTTGTTATGATTGTGACCTCACGTGTTGTCTCTTATGATTTAGACGAATCATGGCACCTGCGACAAGACGAGGACTGAATACTACTCCTAATAACACCAACCCAAACAACATGACCCCGGAATCCATCCAATCTATGATTGATCAAGCCCTTCTGCGAAACTCCACTAATGGAGATAGAAGCCACAGTTTACACAGGGATAACCGGAGGAATGTGAAAACTGCGCGCCCTTGTTTTTACGCTGACTTCATGAAGTGTCAACCTTTGAACTTCAAGGAGACTGAAGGCGTGGTCGATTTGACTCGGTGGATTGAAAACATGGAGTCGGTTTTCAATATCAGTGGTTGTGCTATTGAGAATCAGGTGAAGTTTGTCACCTGCACTCTGTTAGGTGGTGCTTTGACTTGGTGGAATGGTCAGATAAGAACCTTAGGTCCTGAGGCATATGGAATGACTTGGGAAGTACTCAAGAAAAAAGATGATGGACAAGTATTGTCCGCATGGTGAAATCAAGAAACTAGAAATCGAACTGTGGAACCTAAAGGTCAAGGGGAACGATGTTCTAGCATATACTGAACGTTTCCAAGAGCTAACCCTGATATGTACCAAGTTTGTTGCCAACGAAACCGAGAAGGTTGACAAGTACATCAGTGGACTTCCTGACAACATTTATGGGAACGTCAAATCTGCCAGACCTAAGACGTTGGATGAGACTATTGAGTTGGCCAACGACTTGATGGATCAGAAACTCCGCACCTACGCAGAAAGGCAGTCTGATAATAAGAGGAAGGCTGATGATTCATCCAGAAACAACCATGGTCACCAACAACAACCCTTCAAGAGGCAGAATGTCGCCAAGGCCTACAATATGGGGACTAGTGAGAAGAAACCCTACGGGGGAAACTTGCCCAAGTGCACCAAGTGCCATTTTCATCACAATGGCCCGTGCACCCAGAAGTGCCACAAGTGCAATAAGATAGGGCACCTTGTCCGCGATTGCAGGAGTACTGGCAACACAAATGTTGCAAATGCTCAGAGGGGCAACGAGGAAGCTCCTAAAGGGAATGGTTGTTTTGAGTGTGGAGCACCATGGCATTTCAAAAGGGATTGCCCAAAGAGGAAAAATAAGAATGGGGGAAACGGGAACGCACAAGGCTGGGTGTATGCGTTCGGAAACGCAGAGAAGAATGGGAACGCAGCAGGGAACCCGGACTCAAATGTTGTCACGGGTACGTTCCTCTTAAACAACCGCTATGCATCTATCCTATTTGACACTGGCGCCGATAGAAGTTTTATATCTACCGCGTTTAGTTCCCTGATTGACATTGTCCCAACTCTATTAGATAATAGTTATGATGTAGAACTAGCTGATGAGAAAATAGTCGGGATAGACACTATATTGCGTGGTTGCACTTTAAATTTCTTAGACCATCCATTCCACATAGATCTAATGCCCGTAGAACTGGGTAGTTTCGACGTCATTATCGGTATGGACTGGTTAAGAAGATGCCACGCCATGATCGTGTGCGATGAGAAACTTGTTCAAGTTCCCTATGGGAATGAAGCTTTGACTTTTTGTGGCAACGAAAGTAGCAACGGGAGAGAATCTCGGTTGACAGTTATCTCATGTTCAAAAGCTCAAGAGTACATGGCGAAGGGATGCCAGGTCTTTTTTGTAACACCCCCAAATTGGGTCACAGCGGAAAATGAGTATCCGAGAGCGTTACATTATAGATCAATAGCACAAGATATGAGAACGACCTCTAAAAGAGTCGTTTAAAATACGATACATTGGATTTATTGAAATTGTTTAATACAAAGCACAACGGCTTAAATTGTTCAACACTTGATAACAAAGATTTTAGATCATAACAATATCCCATCATGTAATGACTCTAAATCTTTAATGCATGACTCCCAAAAGACTATCCCACTGTATCCTTAGTACCTCGTGCCTCATTGACCTGAGAAAAACATGCTTAAAACGTCAACATAAAGTTGGTGAATTCATAGGTTTATGTAAAATGTAATGTAGGACCGTAAGATTTTCCCCGTGATAATGCAACAGATGCAAACATCACAAAATGTAATTACGTTTCCCTAAGCTCATGACACCGAAGCTCGACATGTATGAATTGCAATATAAATTGCCTACATTGCCCGTGATGATGTTCTAACCCGCAACATCCGTATCCGACATGGTATACATCCGTTGGTTCACTCCGTGACACCAGTGAGAGCTACTCACCCGGATGGGGATGTCAACCCCAAATAGATCTATTTATAACATTCGCGCTCACACAAAGTAATTGACAGTTCATGATAATGGGCTCTGAGGGTTATCGCTACTTAGGCAAACACGTAATCATGATAAAATGTACACTTACGTCCAATTTGTAAAACAAAGCATGTTTCTCACCCCAAAAGTTGTAAATCATTGATATAGTAAAACATGGGGCTATGAACTCACCTCAACAAATGAAGTGAAAGAAATAAATCAAGTGAGTGAATCGACAAGCGAAGTCCGAATGCAACCTAATTAAACATAGGTCGTATGAATACTATGCACTTTAAATAACCAATGCCATACATAATTCTATATAGTTACATCACCACCTAAAAGTGTTTGTTTAATTTATAAAATTAAACAATTTGATTTGCATTTGTAAAATAAATGTTCATGAATCCGTATTGTGAAAATGTTAAAATTGCCCAACAATTATTCGTTTATGAAAGTAATTGTTTCATCACCTTTAGCTAATTATATAATAACATTATATAATTAGTTTAATTGATTTCACAAAAATAATGCACAAGTATAAAATAGTGTATAAGGTTTGAAAAATTTATTCTTTTTCGTTACCAATTCTTGTTTTGCATTTTCTTTTGTAGATCCGTGGTTTTTTGTGTATTTGAATTTTTTGATTATATTAAAATATATTAAGTTTGATAAAATATATACATTCTGAAGACAGTAATATTTAATTCCCGTTTCTCTAATAAATTATATAAATCAACCTTTTTATATAAGTTACTTGTTAGTGTAATATTAAAAGAATGTCGTAATTATTCGTTTACGCTACGATTAGTACGTGTCTTTATATGTATGGTGTGTCGTATTGAAAAATTCTTATCATGACCCATATTAATTGAGCTATGTTTAGTTTTTACTGTAGGTGAACAGTACACAGTATGTTATATTTATAAAAATACTTTTTTTTGTATAAAATATTAATGTTGCAGGTCGATGTATAGAATAGAGATCTCTAGGTGTCACATCGCTACGCGCTGTCGTATTCGAACTGAGAACACTCGGTTGTGTGTAGTGTGTGTATCGACGCATAATGGCGACTCTCGGTGTTGTGGTTCTATGGAGATCAAGCTGGTGTTGTAGAGTTTTGTCACTCAACGTGTGAGATATATATAATAAAATGTGAGCTACACTTGTTGTTAGAGTTTGGCCCCTTAGTCTGTGAGTATCGACGCTCGTAGCTTGCGAAGCAGGTATAGTGTCTCTATGAGAGATCGCGGACGTCGTGAGACTGTATCTTTGTGTGGGCGTGAGTGTAGAAGTTAGTCGAAGAGAGAGAGCTTGAAAAAGTGCGATCGTCTAGGCGTGTAATTCATTACCCCAAATTAGGATTATCACCAATGCATTCTTTGAGTACGGACATCCACCATGACCAACATGGACCTGTTTCCCCTTTGCATATACCAAATGCAATTGGCACAATCTGATTGTTTCCATCCATGGCCACAGCTACCAGATTTGTTCCCTTGTATAGACCCTTTAAATGCGCAGCATCGATCATAAGCACCGGGCGTAGATAATTGAGGAACGTACGAATCTGTAATAAAAGATTATAAACATACTTTTATGATGTAATAGAATTATATTATTTAGATTTTGTGAGCAACACTTACCGAAGCACCAATGGCAATGAATAACATCTCGAAAACTCCGTTATCGTCTGTTTTGATACGTGTTACTGTCCCTTGATTTTTTTTCTAGGTTATAACAATAATACGGGAGCATTTCAAATGCTTCGTATGGTGAACCCCTCACCTGTTGTATACCGTAGTGCTTCCCTTTCATTGCTTGTTGGTAAGAAATATGTATTTTATATTCTGATAGAATATCTTGTTGTATATCTTTCCCTCTTAAAACCCGTGACCTATCTTGTAATTTTGGAGTAAGAAGGTGACCAATTACTTTTTTGTTTGCATTTCTATGGTTGGGATATGTTTGAGTCTTGGAACAAGTGTGAACATCATTAAGATATGTAATGTAATATTTCTTTGTATGATCCCACAGGGTAGCCCGGAGATACCAATCACATTCATTAAAATGATAGCATTTTAAGTAACATCTTTCCGGGGCTGATCTGTCTGTTACAAATTGGAAACCTTCGCTTAAAGCTTTCAACCTAACAGCCATGATCAAAGATTCTTTGTTGTTAAAAATCTTACCCTTTTCAACTTCTGATTGTTGACTATACTGATTTGAAATATTAGGTTTTGCCTTGTAAACTGGTGTCTCCGGAATGTCAGGCTCAAATGACATGAACTTTTGCCATTTATGGATTTTGTCTTGGGGGTTTTCATTAACCACATCATCTGTGTTATATTCGTTTGATCTGAAGTCAAATGAGGATTCAGGATTTGAAAAATGTGGCTCATTTTGCAAGTGTAGGGAGTCGTTGCTATGAAAATCATTTTGGCCTAAATCAAAAGATATACCATTGTTTAAAAAAGACGATGGTATTTCTTGATTAGATGGGCCTTCGTTTTCTAAAGTTGTTGATTCAAAAAAAATTAAAGAACATATTTTTTTGATTGTTTTTCCGTTCAGAAACAAACAAATGTGCAAATTCATCCTTGGAGTTACAAGCACACTCAACAAAAAATTGTACCTCAGCGTCGTCTGTGATATCAACAACAAAGTCAAATGACGAGAGCTTAAACGATAAGTTTATCACAGCATTTGCTTCCAAATTGAATTTCTGCATCACCATTTCATGTAACTTTGAGTATGTCAGATATTCTGACAGTATGGAACCTCGTTGGGTTTCATTAAAATGAATTAAGCACTTGAAGTTTTTTATATTTGACGCCATTTTTTTAGGTTGAGTTTAGGATGTTATGAAAACATATTCGTTTCAAGAATTATATATATATAGATTAAAAATGTAGATCGCGCAAAGTTAAGCGTGATCTACTCAACGTCAGAGAGTTGTCCTATCAATGCTTTTAAATAAAAGTTAAAAAAATGTAGATCGCTCAAAGTTAAGCGTGGTCTACTCAATGTCATAGAATTGTCCTATCAATGCTTTATCAATGCTTTTAAATAAAAGTTAAAAAATGTAGATCGCTCAAAGTTAAGCGTGGTCTACTCAATGTCATAGAATTGTCCTATCAATGCTTTTAAATAAAAGTTAAAAAATGTAGATCGCTCAAAGTTAAGCGTGGTCTACTCAATGTCATAGAATTGTCCTATCAATGCTTTTAAATATTATATGTAATGCTGTATTTATACCCAGTAAAATTAATCTTAGATCCATAACCAGTAAAATTTCTAAACAATGTCTGACAATATACCATTTGATATTCAATTGGCTATCATGAATAGACTTCCAGTGAAATCTTTACTCCAATTTCGTTCAGTTTCAAAGTTATGGAAGTATTCCATAGACTGTTCCGACTTTGTTCGTGAATACGGTTTTCGTGAGAGCAATAATTGTTGTTTATATTTAACCTTTAAGCAAAATTTTGAAGGTGTTATATGCTCGGTAGATGATAATTTAGCACTCTCACCTGTCGTTTCCAATTTAAAATTTTTCAATCTTACACCATTTGCTACATCTGAAGGTGTATGGTGTTTTTCATATGGGGAAAACTCAATGCTTTTAATTTGGAACCCATCACTTAAAAAATCGGTCCGTATTTTAGTCCCAAATTACTTGTTAGAAGCTGACTCACCCAAAATGTTATTTGGTTTTGGTGTCCATCCTGTCACGCTAGACCCAACACTTTTAAAGATAAATTATCCCTATTATGGTCAAGGTCCATGGTATGTGTCAGTGTTTACATTAAGCTCCAGAACTTGGTATAAACTTGATAGTTACTGTTTACCACGTGAATCTATAAGAATTAAACGGTCAGGTCAAGCTGTTGTTGGTGGAAAAATATTCTGGGTTGGTTCAGAGAAGTTTTATAGTGATGATGGTATTTCATACAAAATTTATATGTTAGTTTCATTTGATTTGATTACTCACCAATTTCAGGTAATAGACATGCCTGAAGAGATGCTAGTCGGGCAATGTTTACCTCCTTACTATATTTCCCAGCTTGGAGACTGTATTATAATATCTGGCAGTTTTAAGTTTGTTGACTTTAGTATTATATATGCATGGGAGCTACAAGTTGATGATGGTGAAGTTTCATGGTACAGAAAACTATTCACCCTTCCATACCCAATTGAGCATGATCTCAAATTAATTGGATTTACTAAAGATAAGCAACCAATAGTTGAAGCTTCATTCGTCCAACAATTGCATCAGTCGCTACAAGTGTTCAATCCAACCTTTCAAATTTTTCAAAACCTTGTTGTCGAATCTAACCATGGATCATTCTTCATTGGCCCCTACAAAGAATCACTAATTCTTCTTAATGTTTAATAACTAGCGTAGGTTGTTTTATCTATTTAATTTTTAAGTTAACATGCATTGTCTAAGTGTTTTGTTTGTAATGTATTTTTAAATTATGTATTTTATTTTTAGTAGATTGGTAATGTAATTTTAAATTCGGTCATGTCATTTTATTTTTTGTAGATTGGTCATTTTATATTCGAATATTTTAATAATATTGTTGTTATGTGTAGTTTTTTATGTTATTTTTTTAACCTAGAAAACACCCGCCAAAAACTTATTCTCCCTATATAAGCATCTATAAATTTAAGATAAAGCGGACTACTTGTCAGATACTTTACTAAATCGCGTGTAATTTGAAGTGATAGACAGCATTGTCATTGAGTTGTCTTATCTGTTACAGAAAAAAACATTTGTGTTGTCCAACTCTCTTAATTTTTTCAAAATTTTCCCTTATAAATAGCCCTCACCATTTCCTCAATTTGTCACACAACTTCTTATTCCAACTATCTCAAATGGATTCCAATTTTAATAACAAAAATGAACCATGGGAATTCAGTCTAGATATAGATGATTCCGATCTTCAGTTAACACCCGTTGTGCGTTCCTATAGTAGCACACATATTGAACCATCTCCCTTAACCCCAAATCTAGTTACGATAATACTCGATCCTGCGGGTATTGTTCAGCTCTCTAGTAGCACACGTGTTGAACCATCTTCCTTAACCTTAAACCTAGTTAGGATGATACCCGGTCCTGCAGGTCTTGTTTAGCGAGCCAAGTTGCTTAAAGAAAATTTATTTATTCTTGATCCGGATGGGGCTTTAATGTCGACACAAGAATATAT
>BQNB010011210.1:0-82011 GCA_026074375.1 Tanacetum coccineum
TAGAGTTTGTAAAACAATCAAGTATTAAAATGGGGCTATGAACTCACCTTGAGTGAATGGTAATCAACAAAGTACTCACAATAGAAAATGCGTCAGATAAACGCCGATTGCAACCTAATTAATTATAGGCCGTGTAAGCACTAAGCACCTTGACTAACTAATACCATATATAATTTTATATAGCTACATCACCATCTAATCGCATTAGTGAAATCATTTTTATAAGTTAAAAACGTTTATAAATATTTCTTTAGTGAAAATGGCGTAATTTTCTCGTTTCAAGTTCGTTTCTTACGTCCACGCTTTTTTATTAAGACGAGTTATCAAAATATTACATTTTCATAATTTAGGTCCTCTGATGAACAGTACTTTTTACTGTTCATGACAGTTATTAATTTATTTTTATAAATTTAGTTATCGTAAATCTCGTAAATGTCGTATTTTATTCGTTTTAACTCCGTTTTTAGTGATTCTTTCGAGCACGTCTTCGTAATTAAAAAATCTATTTATTTATGATGTTTTCAAAATAAATATGTCTGATGTGAACAGTAACTTTTATAAAAATAGTTTTGTAAAAGTATTTATTATCGTAAACTTGTAATTGTTGTATCTCTGTCGTTATAAATCGGATTTTCGAGTTTCTTACCTTTTTGGAATCCTCATGATATGTACTATTTTATAAAAATATAAAATATATACTTTTATTAGCAATTTAAAACAACCATTTCTGTATTAGTTATATATATATATATATATATATATATATATATTTTATATATGTATATATATCATATATATATATATATATTATATATATTATTATATATATACTTCGTTTCATGCCCGCCCGATAGGGCGGGCTAGCTTCATGAAAAAAAATGCAAAATAATGAAAAAAACAATTAAAAAACATATAGTATAATATTTATTTAAACGATAATGAAGCGTTTAGTTAGACATAAATATATGCTAAGAAACAAAGTTTTCATGACTCACACGATAATGAATGTCTAGTATTATCGATCTATGACTCAAACTGCCTCTGAATTAAGGTAAATATGACTTTTGACACAAGAGTCACAAGACTTTTTGGCTTAGAAATGGAAATGTATTGCAAAATGAGGGACCAATGCACCTCTCCAGGTATCAAAGTTTTCATGAGATAAATGAATATCAATGTTGACTATCATTATGAAAATGTATTGCTGCAATGAAATGTGTGTCCCATTCTCACCTATGTTCCGTAAGTCATCGTTCCTGTATAATGTGGATCTTGATATGGATTAGATGTCAAAATCTGCAAAATGCTTTTAATAAGTACAGAAAGATAGTCATTTATTAAATTTTAGGCGTATTATACTACTGTTCAGTTAGGTCATTTTTCACAACTATCTACAAAATGCCAATATAAACATTAATGTAGAAAGAGAAAGATTACTATTGAGTGTCCTAAGAGTTCCATTAGTGGATTTGTTTCAGCCTGCTTGACTTGTTGATGCTCTTGGCCATTGTTCACTTTTAATCCTGAAATGTCAATTTCAATGTCATTATAACCCTCCTATAAGTATCTAATTTTATATAGAATGATAGTTATGACATATTTAAGGCACATAATCGCAATTCCTGAAGTAAAGAAAATGAGTGGTTAACAAACAAAGAACAAAGGATACATGTTCATTAATGGAATAAACTTCTGGATAACACATTCTCACCAAGCTTAAATGCTGACATTTCCAATTCGGCTTGATAAAAATAGTCTAAGCAACTGATATCACATTATCACCCTCAAATCAATAGTTTTACTAAAGTAAACATTTTTCTTCATTGGTTCAGATAGCGTGGCTGTTAAAGCTTTTAGCTCTTGAATTGCACGTGGGCATTGTGACATTATCCAACCATAGAGAAGTGTGTCACAGTATTGTTGCTCATCTGTTTGGGCAAGGTGGAACTGAATATGCCAATGAACATAATATTCTCTTCCAAAACAGTCATGAAGATGCTGCAAATAAGGGACAAATATAAGTTTTGAATTATTGACTTAGGAGTAGTTGGAATAAACTTTATTCACATAGATCCACACAGTAAAGGCGCAAACAAACATCATTAACATGTTTTTGCTATAAATGATTATCCAATTCTAATTAGTCCAGTTCATACAATTACATCGTTTGACCCATTTGTGGGTGTATGGGTCAAATTTGCCACGTTTAACTTTAAATATAGCTGAAATTGGAGTAAAAAAGCATACCTATAACAGCACGGATCCGACAACATGAAAGAGAACATGTTTCACAAACAGATGCAAAAAGCGATATTTTACGACCTGCAACAAAATATTATATTTTTAATAAACAATTGAATATAAGAGTTTCCAAAGATTCAAATACTAATGGGTGTTTGGTGTTTGTAAATGTCTGGTTCAAATAATTAGCATAACCCAAGCATCCTTTTTTGGGCAGCTGCAATAGCAAAATGACCAATTTTTGCAAACATGTCACAAGTTATATGTCCTTGCGTTCATGCTCCAGTCTTGAATTCCAGTATACCAATGCATAATCGAGCTTGGAGCTTGCACCATACCGCTTCACCTCTGTAGCCATGTCAGGCTCCCAACCAATACATCAAATGTTGGTACACGATCTCGTTTCCATGCTTCAAACCAACACTATATTACCTTCCAGTCCAATCCTACATTCAAATTGAATAAACTAAACACAATATATTATAAATCCTATATTGCCTGTGATATAATGCAGTAAAACTTTTAATCAAATTTAAACACAATATATATGTTAATTAGTTAAAAAGGTTATAGACGAAAGATTTTTTGGGTCGCCCCGTACCGACCTGTTTTGACTGGGATAAAAAATTACCAATTTTGAGTCACTGCATGTACAGTGGACGACATACTTGATGAATACATAGTTTTAGAGATTTATTCACTTTGTTATTTCATATCAGCTTGAGTTGCTAATTATGTAAAATTTCAAACAATAATAATCCCTTGCAACTCATTTAGTAACAACTGGTGTGCTTGTTACTATTCTATGTCAGAATCATACTTTTAAAATGCAGTATCAAGCACGCCTTATATCCCGACCTAAAACTAAGTGTTGCAAATATTCGCTTCATAAAGAATTAATTTTGTCGAATCTAAATGCATCTGGCCTAGTTTAGATTTTTGTTACAAAGCTTTGGTGAAAATATGATGAAAACATTTATATAATACATGTCATCTACAAAAGTTACAACTTACTTTGATTTTCTTTAGTGTATTAATATTGGTTATAAATTATCCTTTCTTGAGCACACCTTCATAGATTTTACATTCAAATGAATTATCATTAGTCACTTCAGTAAAGATAGACATGAAAACTGAAGTGGAAAACACTAAACAATAAAGTACCTTAAATAGGTCAACTGACCACATGGGCGTTATATGTCTAGATGAGTTCCATCACTTATAAACCTGTCCAGTTGCAATCATTTCGAAAGCCTATTATCAGGAAAAACTTATATGCTTAAACTTGTCAAATGTAGGATTCCATAGTCACGAGTCACATACCTGTGAATACATTATGCATGTTGCATCTAGCTATACCTTTTTGTAACAAAATTGGTTATGTGTTCACACAAGGAGTATCAATATATCATGCTTTACTCACCGTACCCTTCTCAAAGCCTGCTATATTACCGAAGCCACCGACTGCAAACATATAGATATCAAATGATAAGTAACTACATAAAAATAGAAGAGCAATGTAAGCGATTAGAAACTAAAATCAAAAACATGAGCTTTGCTTATAGGAGTTCTTCGCCTATTCTCTCTCAATCTAGATATTGCGGGTCATGATGTTGGAACCATTCTGGCGCAAATTAGATGTACCCTTGGTGTGTGTGAAATCTGATCCAATCGAATAGACTACACCACTTGTTGATGTGTTCCTACGGTCGGTCCCTGCTTGACTTATACATTAGTGAGGTCATTACATTCGACAATGGGATTGTAACTTCAAAAATGTGCACCTATTTGGTTAGATCAAGATGGACTAACCGTTATCCTGTATATACAAAATTTAATATAAATATACAGTCATCTTGCTAATGACAAACATATTGCTTAAATCAATATAATCACATAAAGAAAGAATTTGCAAACATGAACTTCTGATGAATTCAAACTCACGAAATCCACCTATGAGTCAGATTAAATCGATCAAACATAAATGTAAAATATAATCAAACAACAACAATCATTCCTTTATCAAAAAGATACACAATAATTCAATTCCAAAAACAAATAGAAATTAAAAGATGGAACACTTATGTTTACGTTAATAAATACGTACGTATGATTTTTCATATGTACTCAACCATAGCTTAATCAACTTGTTGACATTGAATTAGGGAAATGACAAATCGTTGTTGTGTGAATGAAATATGATTTAAAGCAAGTTTAACTGAAACATAATGCCTTGATGGCGGAGGTTTTCAATTTTGAATGGAATGTTTTGAAATTAAATCCTGGATTCATTGTGAGTGATTGTAGGGGATGAGTTACTGAATAATCAACGTGGTCAAACTTGTAGCAGGGATTTAAGGATAATACTAAATGTCAAAAATACCCCCGTTTTTTACATTGTTATTGCATAGTCACCAAAATGTTCCTATTTTGCCCTTTGAGTCAGCATTTAAACAGTCTAGTCATCATGCCTAGTCAGCATGAACTAATTCATAACTTGTCTATTATATAGGTAGCTATATATATATATATATATATATATATATATATATATATAATAAAACAAAAACTTTTTGAAACTCCCTCCCGGCTATTAAATGACATCACAAATTTCGTCATAAATGACGTCACTATATCTCAATACATATTTTCATTCCTTATTCCTTATTTCATATTTGCAATTGTTGTCCTCCTTTTTATTAGTCTTTTACTATTATATACCCTCACATAATTAATTCATTATTTCAAAACATATCATAATCATTGCCGGGGAAATCAAACGATCATTTCTTCAACAAAAATGTTGACCCTCTATTAATCGATCCATCAACACCTACAAAATTTTATGGTAAGTTATTAAGTGTTTTGCTTTTCCTAATATTAAAATTTCAGTAGTCTAATTGATTTGACTTTATGAGCAATAGATATAGTTAATCATTTTGTAGAATATACCATGCTCCAACCAAATATGAAAAAAAGAAAGTAGGACATGGAAAATAAATTGGATTAGTTTTATTTTGTCGAATTGCTAAGATGAAATGATACATTTTTTATTTTTTATTTTTTGCAAAGAAATATGTTGAATTGAATCACTTGTATGGTCATTTTACTGGTAATTATTTGCGATGTTACGTTTTCGTTAGATTCTTTTATGTCACGTTTGCGCGTATCTATCATGCCTAATAGAGGTATTACCTGTAACGTCAATTGCAAAATAAATAAGTTTTAATGCTTGCCGATTTCTTATTAAATTTGTTGCCATTTTTTAGAGCTGGAATTGCGAGATACGCATCTAAAGAATCTTCGTTTGCAAAGTATTGACTCGATTCTTCGCACCAATGGGAGCAGCCTTGATAGTTTCCCTTGGATGCCTTTACCTTTACCTTGATTCATGACGAGCTTTTATATAACAAAGAAGAATTGGTCACGGAACATGAAACTTTGTTTTCAAACTTGACAAGTGAACAAAAAAATGTGTACACCAAGGTAATAATGGCTGTTGAGAAGAAATATGGATGTGTCTTCTTCCTTTATGGTTATGGTGGTACTGGGAAAACGTATGTTTGGAGAACTCTATCCGCTGCCTTATGTTCTAAAGGTGAGATCGTTTTAAATGTGGCTTCGAGTGGTATAACCTCATTGCTTTTATCAGGTGGTCGTACAACTCATTCTCGATTCGTTGTTCCCATCAATGTCAACGAATAATCATTTTGTTCAATAAAACCTGGGGTTCTCATCTTGGTGCTTTACTTGAAAAGACAAGTTTGATTATTTGGGATGAAGCTCCTATGATGCACAAACATTGTTTAAACTCATAGTGTAAAGAACAAAAGTTGTTTGCTTTTTTTCATAAACTATAATTTTGTATTTCAAAGTCATTGAACAACTTATATGAGCTACCCGTGAATGTCACGGGTTGTATAGGCTAGTTATATATATTTATATATATATATATATATACTATATATATATATTATAGCTATATTTATTATATATATATTGATGTATTTTATTAAGATCCCATTTTATTGACAGAACTCTACAGAACTTATTCTGGGACCAATCAGATTTAATAATTGTTTTCCATTTATTTAATTCAATTTATTATCTAGGGATATTTTGGGTATTTTAGATAAACACTGTTTTTTGTCAAAGTTGAAACTCCCTATAATAAATGTCTCGATATATTTTGTATTAATGATATTAATGATATTGATAATTAATGATATTAATTGTATTCTCAGATTTATTTTGTATTGATTGTACTCTCTAAAATAAATGATGCGGTTGATTCTCTAATAATAAATTTTACCTTTATTTCTTTGATCAAAATAACACGATTTTACTTAATTGTATTTTAATAATGTTTTCAATTAATGGTGTTTTTTTAAGAAACATGTTATGTTACTTTATTTGAGAACTACAACATGCTATGTAAAAAGGTATGTTTTTTAATTGTAAACATGTATGTATTATTGCACATGAATGACTTATAAAATTTGAAAATGATTGTATATTCCATTTTGATACATGTATGTTTTTTCATTTTGCAAACATATATTGTTCTTTTAATTATAAAACATGAATGGT
Source organism: Tanacetum coccineum (assembly GCA_026074375.1). Classification (NCBI taxonomy): domain Eukaryota; kingdom Viridiplantae; phylum Streptophyta; class Magnoliopsida; order Asterales; family Asteraceae; genus Tanacetum; species Tanacetum coccineum. The sequence goes on from BQNB010011210.1 coordinate 6,832, forward strand.
TTATAATAAGAGAAACCATGTATATTTTTTTTGTTGTAACATGTATGTGTTTTTCATTTAAAACATATGTGTTTTCTTTTTGTATAAATCTCTGTATTTTTTGTATAAATCTTTCCTATAAATAAATGACCACGATTTATTTTGTGTTGATTGTATATTCAGATTTAGATTAACACTTTTGAAACTTCTAAAATAAATGATATTGATTGTAACTCCCAAAAATAAAGAATATTGATTGTAACTCCCTAAAATAAATGATATTGATTATAACTTCCTAAAATAAAGGATATCTGATTGTAAACTACTTAAAATAAATAAATTTTTGATTGTAACTTTATTATAAATGATATTGATTGTAACTCCCTAAAATAAATGATTATGTTTAATACCAATTATACCATTATTTATACATTCCAACCAAATTTTAATTTTAGTTATTTACATAAATGTCATCATGCATTAGTGACCATTGATTAAATGATCCAACGGTGTAGATCGCTTTAAAATCGTTCTGTAGAGTTCTCTGTCATATAAAATGGGTTCCTCAATATAATCGCACCCATATAATATATATATATATATATATATATATATATATATATATATATATATATATATATATATATAATGAGGTTCATGTAGGATAGTTTTTAAAATGAGATAGTGTAGGAAGCCATACAATGCAAGACATTTGGAAATTAGTGGTAAAATTTTATATACAAATCATTATAGAGGCATAAGGGTATAATGGGTATCTTGCATTTTCCATGACCCTGTAAAACCGACACTTTCTTCTGCCTAGAATTAAAACCCAATCTGATATTTTTATCTCATATACTCATACTTCATTGACAAAATCCAATTTATATTATCGGTGAGTTTTTGTGAAAGTCTAGCCACCAAACCACCTCGAGAAGACGAGAAGGTAATAAGAACCCTTATGCATTAAGACTTTCATGATCGACTCTTGATACACAAACCAATACGTTCTTTATTTTTCCCTAAAATAAATCGTTGTTCTTTGCTTAGAACCAAACCAGTTCTCCGTCTTCCTTGACGGTGGTGGCGCCGAGAACAGCAGAAAGCTTTATATACAAATATGTTGAGATTAATAGTGACATTAGGGTTGATTAAAAAAAATCTTATTTATTTCTCATAGATGAAAAAACAAGATAGAGTGTTACGTGTGGGACTGTGGAAATGTGTTTTCTATCTACCGTTTTCAAGGTTGTAAAAATCGTGAATCGTTAGCCGGGCGGGCGAACACTTTGTAGCTTGTAATCGGTCAAGGTGGGATTAATCGGCGATTAATCGGATTGACATTTCTGGCAAAATTTGGGTATTTCCGGCAAGTTATATGTATTTCCGGTCAGTTTTTGATATTATTGGCAAGACTTTTTTCTAAAAAAACTTGTAATAAATTTAAAAAGTTACTATAAATGATCATAACAAGTTTACGATGAGTTTTAGATACTTCCAGCAAGATTAGAAGGTTTCCGGCAAGTTTGACCACCGTTGACCACCGTTGATCGCCGTTGACCATGGTTGACTTATATGTTTGACCCTGTTACATTAATCGGCAAGGTTGGTGGCCTTGTAGCACGTAATCGGCGATTAATCGGCCTTGTAGACCTTGTTTTGCAACACTAACCGTTTCCATTGATGACGATTTTGCGGGCGTTTTTTCTTTTATCCATGGCCATCTTACTTTGAACATATATAAGGATTTTATATTATTATTATGCCATATTGTTACGTCTTCCACTCTTTAAAATTGTATATTAACTTGTTAATTTAACTTATTCCTTGTTGGCGAAACAGAGAGAAACAAATATGTGTTGGCCATAATCTCAACCACATAAATACACTTTGAAAATGATCTCAGCCACATAAATTCATGCAAAATTTTTGGTAGTTTCATGGACTTATTCTACCTATCTATTATCTCACGTTTTATAAAAAGACATGTGAAGATAAGTACAAAGATAAGGTAGATTTTGATAGGGACATCTTCATTCAACAAACTTCCATATAATGTGATACTTTCACATTAGAAATTGATGTCATTTTGCTTCAAAAGTCACTATATAAACAAGCATACTTTCATCAACAGTTCATGAATAGAAACTCTTTGATGATATATATAAAAGCACGCATCTCTCTCACAAAAGTCATACACATACGGAGTATCACTTTTTTTCCCTCTTGATGTAACCATTAACTACCACCTTTCTTTCTTTGCTTAATTATTTTGTGCCTTTTGTGTGTGGTGTTATAGATATGAAGATTCAAGATGACAAAGATTTGAAGCTTCATAAATGGAAATTTGAAGATTCATGATGAGCACATGAAGATGAAAATAACTACCTGGTAAATTTTTTAATTTTTTATATTTGTATTCTTGAGATTGTTGGTGTATGCATTTAGATGTGTGTTTGTTTGTATTTTTTTACTTAGACCGGTGCATCTTTTGTGCGCTTGGTTTTGTTAGTTTGCTTTTTTTTGTTTTACACTTTATTGGTTTATGGTTTTATTTGTTTTATGGTGTTGCAGTTAATTGGTGATGGAATAATTATACAGAATCGATGACGAAGATTGGTAGTTAGATAGATGAAGATATGAAGATTGTTAATGAAACTGTGAAGGTCCCTTAATGGATCTTTATTGGGCCTTAAAGCCCAATAAGCGTTCACTAGTCGTTTTATGAGTTTTGACGGACTTTTAGAAAGTGAAGTATACTTATGAAATGTTATTGAAAGTCGTTTTGAGGAAGGGGATTTGAAAATAGTTGCGAAATGTGATTTTGAGATTGTTGTCGGAAAATGTTGAAATTGTGAAAAGTGGTTGAAACTGAGGTTTAAAAACCTTGAAAAACGTTATATAAATGTACGGGTCATGTCGAAATTTCATAAAAAGTCTTTACTTAGAATCTTTACTCAAAATACGATTTATTCATTTAAATAATAAAATTTTATTATTTTAATAAGTCGACTAAAAGACGAAAAATATATTTTTTCGAAACTTCTCTCAAATGTTTAACGTAAATAAACGTTTCATTTCGTATAGTATAAATAATAAATTTATGGTACCTAAAGTGTTACCCGAATGGACTATGAAGTTATATCTATAAAGTATTGATTTATAAGGGTGTGTTTGGTATGACGAAATGAAGTAGTGATGGAATGGAATGAACATCGTAATTAAATAAATGAAGTAATGAAATGACGCATTATGATTATAATTATGTTTGGTTGCAAAAATAAAATGGAATGTAATCGATAATAAAAAGACTAAAATAGACTTTGATTAAATATGGTTTTTGTTTGATGGGTAATTAATAAAGGGTTTTTATGTAATTATCATTCCATTCTACGACGTAATGGAAAAAAGGGTGGTCCATATTGAATGAAAAATGTATGGTTTTTGATGTAATGAGTGATTGCATGTAATAAGTCATTACATTCCATTATTGTAAACAAACATGATTTTTTCATTCTGTTGTAATGATGTTTTCCATTCTAACTCTCGCTGCGACGTACCAAACCATACGTTAAGAGGTTTTCTTATATTACTACTCTGTTTATTTCAAATGAGTTAGGTAACCCGTGCTGTCGCTACGGGTACGATTAGCGGGCGTCGTTTTGGTTGTTTTAGAATCAAAAGCAACGGCGCATTCTAATATACATAAATACGAAAGAAAAAATACAAACCAAGGTAAAAAACCATATCGTCACCTGTATTATATATTTCTAACTTAAGTACTTATGAAACAAAAAACTCAAATTGATTATTAGAAAAGAGCATAAAAACCAAATATGGTTTTATCTAGTTGTACTGAACTCCTAATTTATTTTCTTCCTAGTATTCTTCAATGGCTCTAACTGGGTTGGTTGGGTGAAGCCTGTTGAATAGCTAATGTTATCTGTGGTGTCAATCTGGTCTCATAACCTGCACAAAGTCAGTAGACCAATATAAGTTGTTATGCTATGTATTTTGAGCAAATATTTTATAGTTATACAATGTTGTTGATCCAAACACCAATACAGCTTCCAAAAAATAAAACGACAACCTCTATACAACACAGTTAGTAAGTTTGATATAATTATATAAACCAACAATCAAAATACATAGCAGTAGCCAAACATCCTTTGTTGTTTTGTACATCCGAATTGGTTTTACTTAGACTATGTCGTTTTAGTTGTATGTCAGGGTTTTATTTTTTTTTCTTTTTGACGTTCTAGGTAATTTTATTTTTATTTTTATTATTTTAGTATTTTTTTTTTATTATTGGTTTTTTTTTAGTTGGTATGGTTTATTTTCAACCGGGTTATTTTATTTTATTTTTATTTATTTTTTTTTTGGTTCTGTATTTTATTTTCTTGACCGGTTCTTATTTTTATTTTTATATTTTATATTATTTTTTTTTTTATTTTAATATGCAATTTATGGGTTTTATATTTTTTTATATTTTTATATATTTTTTATTTTATTTTTTTATTATTTTATGAAATTGCCCCATTTATTTAGCATATATGAATATCTTATGTAAGTTATAGATTTTTGCTAACGAAAGCAAAAATCCTTTGTGCTAAACCACGGGTGTTTGGCTACTGCTACAGCGATACCCAAATACCCCGTTAGCGGTACTACTTGCATATTTTAAATGAAATTTGATTCAAACTTAGCATAATTATTGATACTGCGAGCTTATATATAAGTATTTAAGGGAATAAGTTTGATTGCTGTTTGTTAAATTCTCAGTTGCTAAAAAAACAGATGAAAAAAAAGCATGCCATTATATCCAAAAACAAGAAGTGTTCAGTCACGGGTCAAAATGGATGAAAATTTATAGATTTGACTCGAAACTTTTTAGTGCCATAGTTTATATATTATATCATATGATAAGTCTGTTCTTTCTTGGCTGATGAAGCGAAAAACTTACTGTGTATATTAAATCATTTTTATTTACTATGTGCGCATTCTAATGTCATCCTGCTCCACTTTTTTTATTTTTTAGGATGGGTGTTGAAGTATATATGAAGGAGTTGCCGCCTTAAAAGTAATTCAATTCACCTTTTCCTTTTACTTTAGGTATAAAGATGCGCTAACTAATACAAGCATACTCAAAACTTAACCATGAACTTGCACAGAGTTGACAAAGGGGATTGGGTACGATGTTGATTGGCAAGATTAAGAATTGCAACATGGATTTGTTCACATCTCATGCTTCCTTAAAATTTATAATCAATCTTCTTATTCACAGCCAAACTGGAATTCGAAGGATACTTGAAAATGACGAATATGAACAGGTGAGATTCTAATTATTGGTTAAATTGTTAGCTGCTAATGCTTTGAATTGAAAGTATTGTGAAAAAAGATTTTTTTTATGTTTTGCATACAGGTAGAACTAATCAAAATTGTTGTTTTAAAGTTGATTATTTTTGGCCTTTAAGACTTATAGAGCACTGACCTACTTTATGTTTTTCTTTGTCACATCAGCTATGTCAAGAGAAGCAATGAGATCAGTCGGATTCGAAGGATGTGTGCCACCCGTACACTACGGATTATTCTGTTCATACCTTCCACACTTCAATTGTTTTTAACAAAGAAGAGGTAACCACTGTGTTCTGTTTGTTACGATTCTGTGCTCTTGGGAATGATATCACGTTAAACCATGTGAGACCTTAGTTGTGCCAGTACTGTAGTGCTATGAAGCCGTCTTGGCTTACTTTAATTTGTAGCCGACTATCTTGAGGCTGCTGATACTCCCAGGTGGTATTGTGGTGTTGTTTGTTAAACATGTTAGTATATGTTTAACATGAGTTGACTTCAGACTTGGTTTTACTCTGACTATGTATTTCTCAGTTTGTCGATTAATGTGTTCTATTAGAACTACAAAATGTTCGTCAAAGTTTGTATAGATTGTCTGAGTTGTATTATAAGATCACAAAGAAAAGAAAACTCTGGTTGTGAAGTTAAAAAAAGAATGATAATTTAGTATTGTATTTTGAGAAACAAAACGTTGCACATTCAGCTTGGCGTACGCAAACACCCCGCTTCGAAGCGCGGGTTGAAAACCTCGTTTTGGTTAAACTATTAGTAAATTCAGGTGGAGGTAAACAGAAATAATTTACATAAGAAATTGTGAGTTTTTTTTCTTTAATTTCGGACTTACGTTCTTGTTAAATAAACTTTGTATTTCTTAATTGGTTATACAATTTAAATCAATGCGTAAATTTATTAAAAATGTTAATCTTAAATTATAATTTTTATGAACTTAATTAAGTGCAAAATTCTCAATTTCTTTTAATAAGAATTAAATATTTTACCAAAACCCTAAATACTTTTAATTATTTTATAATCAACAACAACAACTACTACTCCTTCCGTCCCAAAATTATTGTCCCCTATTGACTTTTTCGGTCTTTTTCTTTGAACTTTGACCCTAATTATTTTTGTTTGTGTTATGTTATAATTGATGTAAAATATATAAAAAAAAAAATAAAATTGATTGGTTTTTGATTCTATTTTCATTGTTATAATTTTCATCAAGTATTACATAACACAAACAAAAATATTTAATGTCAAAGTTGAAAGGAAAAGACTTGAAAAGTCAATAGAGGACAATAAATTTGGGACGAGGGAGTATTATTAATTATTAGTACATTGTAATTAACCTTATAAACATATGTAAATGCGTGAGATTATAAGTATTAAAAATGAAAGCACGACTTATAAGTACGCACCAAACCAATTTAGTTAAAATATAATTATTAGTTGTACTTGACACGATGGTTGCAACATCGAAGTTTTACAACCTCACCTAACCGTTATAGTGTACTAAAGGTAAGTCTGGAAGATTGATCATTATCAATAGGAATAGGAAGGTAGGCTCGAGATATAAATGCATGTGAACTTAAAGGAAAAAGGGATTTTTCTTGGTCTATAGTTGGTACAATTGGAATAGCAAACATTAAAATTGATGATTTTGGGGGTTTTAATCTAAATCTACTACTAAACAAAGGAAAATAACATAAAGAAGAAACATAAGATAGACAAGTGTTATTTTATTAGATGCACTATTCTTGTCGTGATCTAATTATCCTATTCGCCATTATCATGCCTTATTTAGTGTAATGGGTTTTATTTCTATGTACCTATTTGTGTGTTCGTCAGTCACACATCTATGCAATAGTTTATACGAATGGCCTATATCTTTCCTAAGCATCACAAAATAACTAAGGCACGTTTTAAATATCCTAATCTAACTAAACACCAAATTCTATGATTTCAATTAGTCGTTACTTGTCAATGTTCAAGCTATGCCAGATCCTAACTAGTTTTTATTTCCAGGATTTCACTAATGCATACGTGGCAAAATTAATGCACACGTGGATACATAAATGTCTACGTGTCATTCGTGTATGCATAGGTGGCTTTGAGTATGCATGCGTGGCTTTAATTCTGGTGACGTGGAATTAGTTTGTGATGATTTGGCATTAATTGTAGATGAGGTAGCATTCTTTGGTGATTATGTGACATTTAAGTTGCATGAGGTGTCATTTATTTATCCTGTTATATATAATGTAAGATAGAATGAGGTTCATGTAGGATAGTTTTTAAAATGAGATAGTGTAGGAAGCTATACAATGCAAGACATTTGGAAATTAGTGGTAAATTATAATATACAAATCATTATAGAGACATAAGGGTATAATGGGTATCTTGCATTTTCCATGACCCTGTAAAACCGACACTTTCTTCTGCCTAGAATTAAAACCCAATCTGATATTTTTATCTCATATACTCATACTTCATTGACAAAATCCAATTTATATTATCGGTGAATTTTTGTGAAAGTCTAGCCACCAAACCACCTCGAGAAGACGAGAAGGTAATAAGAACCCTTATGTATTAAGACTTTCATGATTGACTTTAACATCTTGATCGACTCTTGATACACAAACCAATGCGTTCTTTATTTTTTCCTAAAATAAATCATTGTTCTTTGTTTAGAACCAAACCAGTTCTCCGTCTTCCTTCACGGTGGTGGCGCCGAGAACAGCAGAAAGCTTTATATACAAATATGTTAAGATTAATAGTGACATTAGGGTTGATTAAAAAAATCTTATTTATTTCTCATAGATGAAAAAACAAGATAGAGTGTTACGTGTGGGACTGTGGAAATGTGTTTTCTATCTACCGTTTCCAAGGTTGTAAAAATCGTGAATCGTTAGTCGGGCGGTCGAACACCTTGTAGCTTGTAATCGGTCAAGGTGGGATTAATCGGCGATTAATCGGATTGACATTTCTGGCAAAATTTGGGTATTTCCGGCAAGTTTTATGTATTTCCGGCCAGTTTTTGATATTATTGGCAAGACTTTTTTTCTAAAAAAAACTTGTAATAGATTTAAAAAGTTACTATAAGTGATCAAAACAAGTTTACGATGAGTTTTAGATACTTCCAGCAAGATTAGAAGGTTTCCGGCAAGTTTGACCACGGTTGACCACCGTTGATCGCCGTTGACCACGGTTGACTTATATGTTTGACCCTGTTACATTAATCGGCAAGGTTGGTGGCCTTGTAGCGCGTAATCGACGATTAATCAGTCTTGTAGACCTTGTTTTGCAACACTAACCGTTTCCATTGATGACGATTTTGCGGGTGTTTTTTCTTTTATCTATGGCCATCTTACTTTGAACTTATATAAGGATTTTATATTATTATTATGCCATATTGTTACTATTAGATGGCTAAGTTATGTTAATTTGACCGTGGCTAAGTTATGTTAATTTGACCGTTGACCGTTGACTGTTAACTGTTGACTGTCGACTGTTGACTTATTCGGCCCAAACCTAATTATGGGTTTGGGTCTATTATGTTTTAGGGTTTGGATTGCTTACTTATTAAGCTATGTATTTAGTATAAATACATAGCCAATCTTCATTATGTAATCACAAAAACACAATCAATAATATATTATCTTTGCTATTTTACATGATATCGGAGCTTTAGGTTCTAACCCAACACAAAATAGTTGTCCTCCGGTCATCGGCTACTCGTCGATGATTCGAAGGGATCCCGACCTATTTATTTTTTTCGCTTTATAATTTTGTGTTTTAATAGTCTTTTTATCCAATTCAAATAAAAACCCTAGAAAATCAAAAACTATAACCGTCATAACACTTCTCATACATGTTGATTTAGCCATCAACAAAAAAAATTGTGTCATCAGCATTACTCTTTGTTTTACCGCCAGAGATGATTGTCGTTTTTTCGCAAATAGTTGATCGTAAAATTGTTGTTCCTACCTAAAGGCAAAGTAAGTCATGACGTAAAAAAACACGTCACGCAAAGGAGGAAGCCGCGAGCGATAAACAACTATGCCGCAAAATACAGTTATGATTCCGTTCCAACAAAGAACAACGAAGATGACATAAGAAGATAACAAAAAGCGGCTTTCAACATATGTTCCAGTTTGTCCGTTCGAAAGTTTGCCGCTCAAACTGCGGGGGAGTATTAGATGGCTAAGTTATGTTAATTTGACCGTTGACTGTTGACTGTCGACTGTTGACTGTTGACTTATTCGGCCCAAACCTAATTGTAGGTTTGGGTCCATTATGTTTTAGGGTTTGGATTGCTTACTTATTAAGCTATGTATTTAGTATAAATACATAGCCAATCTTCATTATGTAATCACAAAAACACAATCAATAATATATTATCTTTGCTATTTTACAGTTACGTCTTCCACTCTTTAAAATTGTATATTAACTTGTTAATTTAGTGTGGGGGTGTAAACGATACTAGACAACTCGCGGTTATTCAAGTTCGACTCATAAAGTATTCGAAATCGACTCGATTTAAACGAGCCGAGCTCGAGTTTGACCTATTTGAGTATATTTTTAAGTCAAGTTCGAGCTCCAAAATACTTGGTTCGTGAAGCTCGCGAGCTTTTTTGAGCTCCGATTAAATTACATTTTTACTCTTTTATATAAATATATTTACTTAATTTTTATACAAATCGAGTCGATCCGAGCTTGATATTCCGAATATTCATCGAGTTCGAGCCTTGAATGTCAAAATAATCGAGCTCGAGCTCAAAATCGAAAGCTCGACAAGCACGAGTCAAGTTTCAAGCTCGATTTTAAGTATTCGAGTCGAGCTCAAATTTGGTAGTACTCGACTCGTTCACACATCAAATTTAGTGCATCCTTTTTGTTTTAGTAGTATAACAAATGTAGCCGTCGTGTATCATTTGACTATTATCAAGGGTATGGATTTATTTATTCTTGTCAATGGAGTATTGTTTCGATGATAGTTGTAAATGTAATTTTTAGGTGACTTGTCATCCGTTTGTGCATCTGTATTTTTGGTAGTTTAACATTGTACGAATGTGTTAATGTATCGAAATTCTGCTAATTGTACGATTGTGTTAATGTATCAATGTCGTTCGATTAACGTTACGAAATTGTGTTAATTATAACTGACGTGTATCAAATTTTTAAATGATTGTGAATCAGTTTGTAATTTCTATAGTTTGTGTGAAAAAATATTATATAAAATAACAATGAAAAACAATAACTGAAAATTATAATCGAATAATAAAAGGCATCATGATCTGCATTCATCATAAGTAGTACTTTACGACAACTACGTACCCTCATAATATATTTGTTAGGTACTCTTTCCGTCCTTAAATAAGTGTCCACTATTAACTTTCGAAGTCATTCATCTTCAACTTTGACCTTAAATTATTTCGAGTGTGTTATATAATGCTTGATGCAAAATATACGAATGAATTAAGTTTTCAATGTATTTTTATGGATATGATTTTTATCAAATATTATGTAACACAAATTAAATAATTTAAAGTTAAAGTTGAAGAAAAATAACTTCGAAAGTTAATAGTAAACATTTATTTAGGAACGAAAGGAGTCTATTCAATTCGAAATAATACATTAATTTAACAATCAATTAAATAAAACCAAATTTGTGGCACGTGGTTCGTGAGAATTGCACGTTAAAACAGTCTCTGGAGCATGATACATAATGCCCTTGTGGTTCATCAAGTATTACAAATTTGCCATTAAAAAAATAGCATTCAAATGACATCATTTAAGATACATCGGACGAACTTATTTTAAAACAATAACTTACATTAACCCTCCTCTATATGTATGTATGTATGTATTGTTTAAGAAGAGAATTGGAAATTCACGACTAAATAGAGTGGTAAGTAAGTAAAGATTAATTGAACAAGGAGTGATCAAGAAATAAGTAAACGGGTAATAAATAAATAAGAATTTAATAGCTAAGAATTAATGTATAAGAAATGAAAATTAAAGAAATAAGAATTAAATTTGTTTGTTGTTGGTTTATTTTTTTTGGTTTGTGGTTGTGTTTTGTTTGTTGTTGGGTTTGTGGGAGGGAGTTGGGCTGAGCCAACGTATGATTGGGTGGGTGTGTTGTAGGGTGAGTGTGTGTGTGGGTTTTTGGGGGGGGGGGGGGGGGGGGGGGGTACAGAAGTGTGGAGTGTTGTGTGTTGTGTTGGGGGGGGGGATTTTCGGTTTTTGCGGTTGGGGGGTTTGGGTGCTGGGGAGGCGGGGGGGGTAGGGGGGCTCGGGTGGTGTTTGGCTGTTAATTTGTAGATAGTATATTTTTTTTTTATTGTTTTGTCTTTTGTTTCCACGAGGTGTTGTTTTGGGGAAAATAATTTGTAGTATGTTTATTTGTATGAGTTTTAGGTTTATTTTGGTTCATTTATTTTATTAAATTAGAAAATAATTAGTATTATGTTTTATAAGTATGTAATTTAGTTCATTTATTTAATTCAAATATAATGTCTAGAATAATGTGATTTTCGTCTTTTTGTCGGGTTTTAAATAATAAGTTTTTATAAAATATTTTTTAAGTATAAGATATTTATAAAAATTCCGACATGACCTGTTTGTTTATTGTCATTTTTCAAAGTCGTAAACTTTATCAAAAATATTTTTTACCACAAATAATCATTTCCCGACAAAATACCAAATTACTACGTTTAACCCACGATTTATTAAGACACGTTCCAACGACTAATTTAACTACTTTAAACTAATATTAAACAAGTTCGATAAGTTGCTAAATAATCCGTTTTCATAAGTCCAAAAATGCTTGATTTCACTCACTGGGCCAAATAGCCCAATGTTAACCCAATTTCACTAGTCACTTTTTAGCTCAATTGTTTAGCCCGTTAACCATTTTAAATAAGTCCAAGCTTAGTCCATTAGTCATTGGGTCTTATAGCCCATTAATAGTCCCCAAAGTTTCCATTTAGTAGTTGTTAGTTTAGCCCGATTTTATATAACCAAAATACCCATTAAGTTTAATTAGTCGAATACTTAAGAAATAATTAAGCAAATTTAAAAATAAGTTATATGGATCTCATTGGGCTTTTCGGCTCGCCAAGCCTAAACAATTATTCCAAACTACCATATGCCCGAAAATAGACCGATAAGTAATATGATAAGCAAATAAGCACTTGTTTATCAAAATAAGCTAGATTATAAGCCACAAAATAAGTCGAGACCAATAAGGGTCAAAATAAGCTACGGCTTGTTTGTCCCTTTTTTTGGACCGAGAGCCAATAAGCGCAAATAAGCCATGCTAAGCTCGAAAATAAGCTAATAAGCTTAGAACCCTATTTAGTTCAAAAATAAGCCACGAAATAAGCTAGGAAAAATAAGGTGAAAGTTCCAAAGGACTAAATCAACCTTTCTTTGTTTTCCTTTATATGCCGAAACACAATAAGCCCAAATAAGCACTCACGTGCTTATTAATAAGCCGAAATAAGCTATAAGCATTTTTTGACACAACATTTTATTTCACCAACACAACCAAAATATTAAAATGATACTTTTCTTATGTTTTCTTTTCACCATTTTCAAACCAAGTGTCACACCCCAAAACGGGGCCTGGACGGAAACACGTGTCCGGGGGCGTGATGTCATAATATACATCGCACAAGATCAAGTAAATGACCACTTATGGACGTTTGATAAAACATAACTCGTTGCTTTGATTAAAAACGAAATAAGTCTTACAATATTCTTAACATAAATGAAATAGTTTTAGCGGAAGCTTAAGACAAATGCAGCGAAACCATAACATGTTTTTAAGACAACGAGTATTTAAGATAAACATTCTTGAAAGACACTCAGCAATGCATGCAACATCAATTAGCACCTCAAGATCAATCCAGCTAAGCACCTGAGAAAACATGCTTAAAACAATCAACATAAAGTTGGTGAATTCATAGGTTTAAATTTAGTATTAAGAGTGGACCACAAGTTCACAGCACGCGTGTGACAGTTATAACAGATACAACTTCACATAAAAAGTATTTACTGTTGCGCTAAGCTCATGACACCGAAGCTCAATTTAAAGTAGCATATTATATGCCAAACAAGAAAATAACTACCCTAGAGGTATCTGACCAAGATCACCAAGTGAAATCCGACATGGTATATATCTGTTTGTTCGTGTCTCCCGAATCTAGTAAGCACTACTTACCCGGATAGGGATAATTAGTCCCAATAGATCTATTTACAACATTCGCGCTCACTTAACCAGTACGGTCGGTTAAGAAACTAACGGTTCATGATAGTTCGGGCATTAGTGGTCTATACGCAACTTAGGAAACACATAATCAGGAAAAGATAACGTAAAGTAACTGTGTCCATAGTTTAAAAACAAGCAATGTTTCTCACCCGAAAGTAGTAAAGTAGAAACAGTAAAACATGGGGCTATGAACTCACCTTAAGCAAATGGTGAGGTAAAAATCAACGAAGACATATAATGCCAAGAGGTCCTACTTGCGACCTAAATCAATGACGCATCTTAGAAAGACGGAAAGTATACGAAACTTGACTAGATAATGCCAAGAAGTCATCCATGTGTGTTTGTGCTTTGGCTTAATTAACAAAACGTGACTAGATAAAATTATAGAGTTTTTCGTTAAGTTTCGGCATTTAACCGAAAATTTCCATTTTTAGTAAGTTTCTATTTTAGGAAAGTTTTTAGTTTTGGGACGTTAATACCGTCCCTTATATTTTCTAAATCCATATTTCCATAAACGCACTAGAGAACCCTAAACGTTTAACTTCCATGTCTACCTTGCTAATATTCACTAAACTTACTATTTTTAGAAACCTTAACGCTTTTCCTAAAATATGTTAACGACATTTCTAATGATCCTAATTAATATATATGTGATACTATATGTTTCGCTAATGTTTTAAAAGCTCAAAGCATCCCGAAAGCATCTGGAAACCCATTTTACTATTTACATCAGCACCTACATTAACTATTTTGCCGAAAAATGTTTCAAGTTTCATTTGGCTATAACTTGACCGTTTTAAGTTCGGTTTTAGTGTACAATATATGAAAATCTATCTACTCGAAACGAGCTATCCGAAAACTACCTTCACGCATAATGAAAACATTCTTAAGTGTCTGAAAACCCAAAAATAAAAACGGATAAGCAACATCATTTTTCGTAAATGCCTCCAAAAATTACACCAATCTTCACAATAGTGTCTAATCTATCCTAATCTCCATTCACAACTAATCCACAATAAAAACCACGCTTAATCTAGTCTAATCTCATCCTCATCAATCTTTCAACACACTAATTACTTCGCTTAAACCCTAAACACAATATTTGCATAAAAGATTTATAAAAGTTTCCTTGTTTAACATACCCATTTCATTTCTTTTGAAAAATTAACACAAACACCATAGGACTTTATAGATCTATGCAAGAACATAAGTAAATATTGAATGAAAGTAGAATTGAAAGTATAAGTTTCAAAGTAAGCTTACAAGGTGAAGAACAAGCTTAAGAAATATAAGAAATGATGATGGAAGACTTGGATCTTGAAAAACCCCAAATAATAATCAAACCTTAATTTGTAGATCTTGAAATAAACCCTTGAATCAATGAACCAATACTTGTAACCATATTAGAAAACCTTAAAAATGAACCTAGTATACTTGGATCTTGCACTAAATCAAAGGAAATGGAAGCCCTAAAAGGGGTGTTTGTTGCCGAGAGCTTCAAGAAGAAAAGAGGGAGAGAAAAGAAATTTTGGAGACTTGGAAATGATATGAAACCCTAGGTGTGTTATAGTGTGATATTTATAGGCCAAGACATTAGGGTTTAAGGTATGTCTTGGTTCAAGTAAAGTGTCTTGGACCCTTGGTTTTGGTCCTTGTGGGTTTCGGCTAGAAAAGAAAGAAAAGAAAAGAGATGAGCCAATTTTGCTAGCCAAGGTTCAAGTGTTAACTAATCTTGGTTGAATTCTCTAGTTAAAGCTTAGAAAATGTGTAAGCAAGCACTTGTCTTGATTTTGGATGGTTATTTTTGCATGAAAGCGACTCCCTCATAAGTCCCTATCTCACTCTTACATGCACACATGGACTTGTTTTATAAAAGATGCTCATGTATTTAATTTAGGACTCAAGGTGTTTTGGTTTGGGGGTTTAGGCGTCCGAATTTGACCAAGAGGGGGAGGGTGAATGAAATTTTTATGTTATACTACGTAACGAATGTTAACTCGGGTTTACATGCAAAGGTGGTAGGTTTTCGGGTCTCCGTTTAAAGTAAAATGATAAAACCGTAAAGCGTACACAAAAAATGTAAAAATCATAAACGAAAGTGAACGTGACCAACTTAACACTTTAATATGATAAGTAATGTATATAACATGTAACTAATCTAAGTCCAAAGCCAGAACGCGTCCGATGACGTTTTTAGATTTATGCGAGTTAATTTCCCGGTTTTACGTCAAATTCGATTGAAATGGATAAAATTCAAAATAATGATCAGAATAGTTTAAAATATTGACCTAAAATTTACAGGGTGTGACATCCTTCCCCCGTTAAGAGAGCTTTGTTCGCAAAGCTCGTAGCCTTGGATGTAGGTGCGGGGTTAGCGAAGAGATTTGGATACTTCTTTTACATTTGGTCTTCGCGCTCTCAAGTAAACTCGGGGACCTCATCTTCAGTTCCAATGGAATTTCACAATTGGAATGCGGCTTTGCTTTAGTCATTTAACTTCTCGATCCATGATTTCAACCAGTTCTTCAATAAAATTAAGCTTGTCATCAATCTGGATTACATCCAACAGAATAGCTAGTGGTTCGTCAGAGAAACACTTCTTCAAATTCGAAACGTGAAAAGTACTATGAACCCAACTTAGTTGCTTTGGGAGTTCAAGTCGGTATGCAATCGTTCCCACTTTAGCAAGGATTTTGAAAGGTCCTATATAGCGAGGGTTTAGCTTCCCCCGTTTGCCAAAACGTATCACCCCTTTCCATGGCGATACTTTCAACATAACCTTATCTCCAGCTTGAAATTCCAATGGCTTACGTCTCCTATCGGCGTAGCTCTTTTGTCTATCACGTGCCGCTTGAATACGTTTCTTGATTTGAATGATCTTTTCTGTGGTTTCATGAATAATCTCTGGGCCAGTAAGCTGAGCATCCCTAACGTCAGCCCAACAAACAGACGATTGACATTTTCGGTCGTACAGTGCTTCAAACGGTGTAGCTTTGATACTCGTATGGTAACTGTTGTTATAGGAAAACTCTACCAAAGGTAGGTGTCTATCCTAACCTTTCCTAAAATCAATTACACAAGCACGCAACATGTCCTCCAAAGTTTGGATGGTTCTCTCACTCTGACCATCCGTCTGTGGATGATAAGCCGTCCTCATATCCAATTGAGTACCTAGAGCTTTGTTTAGCGATTGCCGGAATTGAGATGTAAATTTATTGTCTCAATCAGAAATAATTAAAACTGACACGCCATGTCTTGAGACTACTTCCTTCAAGTATTGTCTCGTCAAATTTTCCATTGAGTCAGTTTCCTTTATTGGTAAGAAATGAGCAAATTTGGTGAGGCGGTTGACAATTACCCCAATTGTATCTTGACCAGTCCACGTCTTTGGCAACTTAGTAACGAAATCTATAGTAATGTCCTCCGACTTCCATACTGGGATCACAGGTTGAACCAACAAACCGGATGGTTTTTGGCATTCAGCCTTAACTTTGGCACAGGTCAGACACTTACTGACATAAGTGGAATCTCAGCTTTCATATTTGGCCACCAATACAGTTTCTTCAAGTCTTTGTACATCTTGTCCGATCCAGGATGAATCGAATACTTTGACTTATGCGACTCGTGCATAATCAAAGTTCTCAAGTTACCAAAACAGGGTATCCAACTTCTATTCTTCAAACATAATGTTCCATCGGCACGGGGCTCCAGCTTTTTAATCATACCACACAAATCTTTGGTTCCATAGTTCTCTTCCTTTCTCGCCTCAACCTGAGCGTTTAAAATTTTCACGGGGAGGTTCAAACCAATCGTCATAACCAAGGCTCGAACTCGTAGTGGCTTAATCCGTTCCTTTCGGCTCAAGGCATCCGCCACCACGTTCGCCTTTCTCGGATGATAACAAATTACACAATCGTAGTCACTCAATAATTCCAACCATCTACGTTGTCTCATGTTCAAATCCATCTGATCAAGAATATGTTGCAAGCTCTTATGATCAGTGAACACAACGCACTTTGTACCGTACAAATAATTTCTCCACATTTTGAGAGCAAACATCACCGCTCCCAGTACTAAGTCATGTGTAGTGTAATTCTTCTCGTGAATCTTGAGTTGACGTGATGCGTAGGTTATGACTTTCTCCCTTTGTATCAGAACTGCGCCCAACCCCTTGTGAGAAGCATCACAGTAAACCACGACGTTTTCACTACCTTCGGGTAAAGCCAAGATTGGTGCACTACACAATTTCTGCTTCAATAGTTGAAATGCAGCTTCTGCCTTTTCAGTCCAATCGAACTTTATGCTCTTCTGAGTCAACTTCGTCATAGGTTTGGCAATCTTCGAGAACCCTTCGATAAATCGTCGGTAATAGCTGGTAAGACCTAAGAATTGATGAATTTCTATCGGAGTCTTGGGCGGTGCCTAATCCTTGATGGACTCAATCTTAGCTGGGTCAATGTGAATGCCTTCACTATTAATCACGTGACCGAGAAATTGTACCTTTGACAGCCAAAAATCGCATTTCAAAAACTTGGCGTACAATTCTTCCTTCTTAAGCAACTCCAAAAATAACTTAAGATGTTCAGCATGCTCTTCCTTGCTCTTGGAGTAGATCAAGATGTCATCAATAAAAATGATCATGAATTTATCTAAGTATGGTTTGCACACCCGATTCATCAAGTGCATGAATACTGCCAGTGCGTTTGTCAATCCAAAAGGCATTACATGGAACTCGTAGTGGTCATAGCAAGTCCTAAACGCCGTCTTTGGAATGTCCTCATCACGAACTCTGAGTTGGTGATAACCATACCTCAAGTCGATCTTTGAGTAAACACTTGATCCTTGCAACTGATCAAATAAGTCGTCGATTCTCAGAAGTAGATATCGATTCTTCACAGTCAGCTTGTTTAGTTCACGGTAGTCGATACACATTCGAAAAGATCCATCTTTCTTTTTGACGAACAAGATAGGGGCTCCCCAGGGTGAGGAACTAGGTCTTATAAATCCTTTGTCAGAAAGTTCTTATAGTTGAGTAGACAGTTCTTCCAGTTTTGACGGTGCTAATCTATACTGGGCTCGTGCCACAGGAGCGGCACCAGGGACCAAGTCAATTTGGAATTTAACTTGTCACGTTGGTGGCAATCCATGAAAGTCTTTCGGAAAGGCCTCCTGAAAGTCTCGTACAGTCGGCACATCCTCAAGTCGCTTCTCTTCCGACTTGTCTTCTGTTTTCTTTTTCGTAACTTGTGCCTAAAAAATTGGGCAACCTTTCTTAATATATTTATGAGTTTTAGTGCACGATACAATGCTCAACTTTGACTTGTTTCCTTTGCCACTTCTATCACCTTGGACAATCAAGACTTTAACTCCATAAGAATCCGCATAATCTTCTCATCACAAACGATCATCGCATAATGGTTCGCTAACCAATCCATTCCGATGATAACGTCAAAACTACCAAGTTCTACTGGCATTAGGTCAATATTTAATGGGTGGCCTAACAATCTTAACGCACAGCCTCTAAGCATGGTATTAGTTTCAGAAACTCTCCCGTCGGCTAATTCAACAACATAGCTAACGTCTAAAGTAAAGGGGATGGCATCAAGTAAAGCACTAAAGGTAGTTGACACAAAACTTCTATCGGCACCCGAATCAAATAACATAGAAGCATAACGATTGTTGAGAAGAAACGTACCCGTGATGATGTTGGAATAGGGGTTAGCGTCTCCTCCACCTAGCACATATGCTTTTCCTATTGCTTCACCAATCCCACTCTTGTTTCTAGTTTTGTTTCCACGATTGTGATCTTTCAGCTTTGGGCAATAACTCATGTAGTGTCCTTGCCTTCCACACTCGAAACAAGTTAAAACTCTTTGATTCACTACTTGACCCCTTTGAGTAGAAGTAGTGGAAATCGTGGCCTTACAATCCCTGGTCAAATGCCCGACCTTGTTGCACTTCCCACGTCTCACAGTACATGGCCCTTCGTGATGAAACTTACACTTGTTGCAGAGAGGTAAGGGTCCATTATACATTCTTCTTTCATTGTTGCCAGCCTTATAGGCTCTTGCTACATTCTAACCTCCAACATTCTGTCTTTTGAATGGTGGTTGCTTCCCACGGTTGTCTCTCTGATTAACTTCCAACCTTCTCTTTTTCTTAGCATTTTTAGGGCATAACCCTTTAGCTTTTGATCCATTAAGTTGTTAACAATACGGACAACATCCCGGAGTCTCGTAGGTTCTGCAGCAATCACATTTCCCTGGATCTTATCTGGGAGACCTCCAATAAACTTCTTAACTTGATCCTCCTCTTCGAGAACCATCTTGGTGCATAACATGGTAAGCTCTTAGAATCTTTGAGTATAAGTAGCCAAATCGTTGTTCTTCATGGTCAAATTCCACAGCTTAGATTCCATCTTCTGAATTTCAGTTCTTGGGCAGTACACTTGAGCCGTTATCTTCATAAGCTCTCTCCATGACATGGAAAATGCAACATTAGTTCCAATGGTCCTCTTGTGTGAGTTCCACCAAGTTAGTGCATTGTTTAGCAGGGTGCAAGTAGCATACTTGACTTGGTATTTCTTTGGGAAATTGCTGATATGGAATATTGTTCCTATCTTCTTAAACCACCTTATCAACCCGATAACTCCTTCAGTTTTTTTGAAGTTGAGTGGTTGACATTTCATGAAATCTTGGTAAGTGCACTCACAAACAACAGGCCTAACACCTTTAGCATTCTCGTTGTGATTTCCATTTCCATTCCCTCCTCTATTTTTGTTTCCATTTCCTCTACCGTTTCCGTTGTTACCATCTTCTCCATTTTGGCTTTGACTTTCAACAACCAAGCTAGCCGCACAGTTTGCCTCATAAAGTAGCCAACGCCTCAGCCACTCGTTGGTTAATGAGTTCCTCAATTGCTTTCGGGGTCATACCAGAGCGAGTGATAGTCGTGATCTAATCACAAGACATAGCACATGGTGAGATTCGATATGAGATATAGATACTATTCACGATAAATAAGATTTATAAGAAAAAAATACAATAGAACATGTTTTGCCATAACGAATATATAACAATAAAGACAAACACGCAAGAGAATCAATATAAGCTTTTAATATCATAACAAAGCTTCATAGTTGGTTACAATCAACCCATAGCGGGGTACTTGATTTAAAATATTTCTACTACTAACATCTAGACCTAACCATCAGTCTAATGTCCTACATAACCATGATACTACCAAACTAAGTACGGAATCCCAAACACCTCTCAAACAAACGACTCCATCCTTTAAGTCTCTCAGAGCATCATTCACGATCCCTACGTAATTCTGACGAAACTCCTCTTGAGAAAAGTGCCATGTGACGACGGAGACTGTCGAACCTTAACTCTCTCGATACACAACAAAGCTCGAACCCTTAGGTTCTCCTATCTTAAACTCCTAATTCTATCAGTCAAATCAGCTCTTTCCTTGCTAGCCATCAGCTGACCAGCCTCTACTGTCTCTAGGCAGTCTTAAACTCAGTAATCCTATCAAGAGGAACCCCTGACATGTAGTGAGCTATATCATAAAGAATACCCTCAAGATCAGGAAACATCTCTTCCAGTAGACTAAGAAAATTTCCTCTTGTAACCTTATGGATATACGCAGCGATCTCCATCGTGCCGTCCCGCACTGGCCTTCTGCCTTAAAATACTCCTTCTTCCTCCTTTAATTATCACTAGTTGCAACCTAACTCTTATTACCTATAACAATCCTCTGTATGAGCTTTCATCTCCATCACAATTATACAATCTGTAACTTACTTTTGTATCAGCAGTACCAATCTCCATATGCTCCTCTCTGCTAGCCTCAGGTGAGTATGAATCTCTGAACCTGTTACGAGGTGGTAAAAGATCAGCTATAGTAGGGATATCAATCTCAGAACCGGAGTAGATGATGGTACCAAAGTAGTAGGAGATCTGCATCTCTTGTGAGATGCTCCAGCCGAAGGTGAAGATGAATCCAATGACCTCTCAGAAGATGAATCTAGGGATGACTCTGATGTCATCGGTGGGTAAGGAGTAGACAATGGTGCAGACCCCCAACGCATAAAAGCCTCACTACAACGTAGAGTCATAACCGGGGGATAAACCAACCTAGGTGATGCAACTCTAGTCGATGGTCCTGAATGAGACTGACCTGATGCATAGCATCTTAAAGAATGAACTAATGATGAGTCTGATAATGAATCTAAAGATGAACTTGAAGAAATTTGAAGGTATGAAGAAATCCGAGATGACTAGAGAAGATGGATCTAGAAGAGATGAGTTGAAGTATAGTCTAGCAAGAATGACGATTCGATAACGATGAGATATACGGTCTCAATGCAAGTTCACGCCCGCTTTCATTCTCACCCATACCCCCCCCCAACTCACCCACTCCTCGCAGTCAACAAATTACCGGCCCATTAGGATGGGTTCGGTAAGTCGACGACAAGGATAGCCTCACCAGGATCGGACAAGAATCGCTGGCGTCGAACGAAGAATCCCGAGTGGGGCAACAACAGGAGCAAGGGGAAACTCGGATGATGGTGCAAGAGTGTCGTGAGGTGATGATCTTGGCGGCGAGGATGGCCTAGATGCCACCCTGTCCCTCTACCTCGAAACCATAGCATCATGATTGGTAAGAGACTCATGCCTCTCGGGTCTCTGCTCAGCAGGCTCGAACTCACTGTCTGCCTCCGAGTCATCAGAACATAAGAAGGGTGAAACCAATGGTAACTCTGGTGCTAGAGGTAAGGAATCCTCTGATGGATCAAAATCAAAATAAGATGAATAATCCACCAAATCAAGCACTCCAGTAGGTGAGGTGACATAAACTGCTCCCACTTTCAATGCAACTAAGGGACAGCAGGTACAATAGGAACCTCTGCAGGAATCACAGGGATAACAGGGATAATGGCAAGAATAGCGCCGAAAAGAATCACTCGTAGGACATGAGAAACCACACTCTCCACAGATGAATCTGATGAAATAGGAATAACAGGGGCTGCCATAACCTGCACAAGCAAAAATTTATATAAATCTCTTTATATGAAACCATGCCAAGTGCGTGTAATGCCGAGAAGTAGGTATGATGAAAAATATGATATGGCAAAATGATGTATGAAGTAATTATGGCAATATGATATATAATTTGCACTTATATATTTATATGTATATAATATGCTATTATTATTGGATATATATGTAAGCAGGTAAGAACACGTAGGATCACATACTGGTTATAGACCAAACCTAGTATAAGCTACCTGGTTCACTATAACCTTGGCTCGGATACCAATCTGTCACACCCCCAAATGGGGCCTGGACAAAAACACATGTCCGGGGCGTGACATCATAATACATCAGACAAGATCAAGTAAACGACCACTATATGGACGTTTGATAAAACATAACTCATTGCTTTGATTAAAAACAAAATAAGTCTTACAATATTCTTAACATAGATGAAATAGTTTTAGCGGAAGCTTAAGACAAATGCAGCGGAACCATAACATGTTTTTAATTTTTACGACATCGAGTATTTCAAATTTAAAGATAAACATTCCTTAAAACGACACCGGCAATGCATGAAATCAAATAATACTTCAAGATAATCCAGCTAAGCACCTGAAAAAAACATGCTTATTACAATTAAATAAAAGTTGGTGAATCATAGGTTAAAGTTAGTATTTAAAAGTGGACACAAGTTCACAGCACGCATGATTTGACAGTAATAATCAGATGACATACTTTCACATAAATAATTTTTTATATGGTGCTAAGCTCATGACACTGAAGCTCAATTTTAATGTAGCATATTATATGCCAAAACAAGAATAATATGCCTTAGAGGTTATATGACCAAGATCACATTGTGAAATCCGACTTGGTTTTATTCCGTTGTTGGATCTATTTAAAACATTACGATCACTTAAACAATATGGTAGGTTTTTAGAAATTATCGGTTCATGATAATCTGGGCATTGTGGTATATTCGCACTTAGGACATATGGATCAGGTAAAGGTAACGTTTAAAGTAAACTGTGTCCAATGTTTAAAAACAAGCAATGTTTCTCACCCCAAAATAGTAAAGTAGACATAGGTTTAAACGTGGCGCTTGAACTACCTTAAGCAAATGGTGAATCTAATCAAATCGAGAGATATCTAACTGCCAAGAAGGTCTATTCGCGAACCTAAATCAATGACGCGTCTTGAATGACGGAAAGTTATTACAAAAATTGTGAACGATGCAGTTTATAATGAAGAAAAAAAGTCATCCATGTGTGTTTGTGGTTTGGACTTAATTAACAAAAGTGGGTAATAAATAAAAGTATAGGTTTTTGTTATAACGTTTCAGGGCGTTTTAAACCATACAATATTACCTTTTTTAGTTTGTTTTTATTTAGGATAAGTTTTTTAGTGTTCGGGACGTTTAATACGTTACCCTATATTTGCCTATATACAATTTCCATTCGGGACGTTAATACCGTCCCCTATATTTGCTAAATCCATATTTTCATAAACGCACTAGAGAACCCTAAACGTTTAACTTTCATGTCTACCTTGCTAATGTTCACTATACTTACTATTTTTAGTAACCTTAATGCCTTCCCTAAAATATGTTAATGACATTTCTAATGATCCTAATTAATATATATGTGATACTATATGTTTTGCTAATGTTTTAAAAGCTCAAATAATCCCGAAAGCGTCTGAAAACCCATTTTACTATTCACATCAGCATCTACATTAACTATTTTGCCGAAAAATGTTTTAAGTTTCATTTTGCTATAACTTGACTGTTTTAAGTCCGGTTTTAATGTGCAATATATGAAAATCTATCTATTCGAAACGAGCTCTCCAAAAACTACCTTTACACCTAATGAAAACATTCTTAAGTGTCCGAAAACCCAAAAATAAAAACGGACCAGCAACATCATTTTTCATAAATGCTTCCAAAAATCACACCAAACTTCACAATAGTGCCTAATCTATCCTAATCTCCATTCATAATTATTCTACAACAAAAACCACGCTTAATTTAGTCTAACCGCATCCCCATCAATCTTTCAACATACTAATCACTTCGCTTAAACCCTAAACATAATATTTGCATAAAAGATTTATAAAAGTTTCCTTGTTTAACATACCTATTTTATTTCTTTTTGAAAAATCAACACAAACACCATAGGATTTTATAAATCTATGCAAGAAAATAAGTAAATATGGGATGAAAGTAGAAATGAAAGTATAAGTTTCAAAGTAAGATTACAAGATGAAGAACAAGCTCAAGAAATATAAGAAATGAAGATGGAAGACTTAGATCTTGAAAAACCCTAAATAATAATCAAACCCTAATTTGTAGATCTTAAAATAAACCCTTGAATCAATGAACCAATACTTGTAACCACCTTAGAAAACCTTAGAATTGAACCTAGTATACTTGGATCTTGCACTAAATCAAAGGAAATGGAAGCCCTATAAAGGGGTGTTTGGCCGTGAGCTTCAAGAAGAGAAGAGGGAGAGAAAGAAATTTTTGGAGACTTAGAAATGATTATGAAACCCTAAGTGTGTTATAGTGGGATATATATAGGCCAAGACTTTAGGATTTAGGGTATATATTTGATCAAGTTTTGTGGCTTGGACCCCTTTGTTTTGGTCCTTGTGGTTTTCGACTAGAAAAGAAAGAGAAGGAAAAGAAATGAGCCAATTTTACTAGCTAGACATAAATGGTTAGCCATGGTTCATTATTTAGGTTTAAGTGTTAGTCAAATGTGGTCAAGGTATGTAAGTATCACATGGGAGAGTCTTGCATAAGAAAACAAAAGGGAAAGAGACCTTATGGGATGTCACTTTCACTCCCTTACACAACACATGCATGCATAGAAATTCAAAAGATGCTCTCATCTTTTATTGTGAGCTTGGATCCGATTTTTATAAAGTAGGGGGCATAGAACGAAAATTTGATGTTATAATACGAGATGTACGATAACTGAAGTTTACACGAAAAGATTATGGGTTTCTGGGTCTCCGTTTGACGTAAAATGATAAAACCGTAAAGCGTACGCGAAAAATGTAAAAATCACAAACAAAAGTGAACGTGACCTACGTAACACTTTAAAATGATAAAATAATGCATACAACATGTAAACTAATCCAAGTTCGAAACCGAAACACGTCCGATGACGTTTTTTAGATTTATGCGGGTTAATTTCCCGATTTTACGTCAAATTCAAACGTAACGTATAAAATTCAAAATAATGATCGGAAAAGTTTAAAATATTGACCTGAAATTTATGGGGTGTGAAATCCTTCCCCCGTTAAAAGATCTTTGTCCTTAAAGTTTAAGACATAACTTTAGACGTAGATGCAGGGTTAGCAAAAAGATAAGGATACTTTTTCTTCATTTGGTCTTCGCGCTCCCAAGTAAACTTGAGACCTCGTCTTGAGTTCTAATGGACCTTCACAATTGGAATGCGACTTTGCTTTAGTCATTTAACTTCTCGATCCATGATTTCAACCGGTTCCTCAATGAAATTAAGCTTGTCATCAATATGGATTTCGTCCAACGGGATCGCTAACGGTTCGTTTGCGAAACACTTCTTCAAATTAGAAACGTGAAAAGTACTATGAACTCGGCTTAGTTTCTCTGGGAGTTCAAGTCGGTATGCAACCGTTCCCACTTTAGTAAGGATTTTGAAAGGTCCAATATAGCGAAGGTTTAGCCTCCCTCGTTTGCCAATAACTGTAATATAACTTTTTCCATGGCGATACTTTCAACATAACCTTATCTCCAGCTTGAAATTCCAATGGCTTACGTCTCCTATCAGCGTAGCTTGTTTGTCTATCACGTGTCGCTTGAATACGTTTCTTGATTTTAATGATCTTTTTCATGGTTTCATGAATAATTACTAGGCCAGTAAGCTGAGCATCCCCAACCTCAGCCCAACAGACAGGCGATTGACATTTTGGCCATACAGTGCTTCTATGGTGCAGCTTTGATACTTCGTGTGGTAACTGTTGTTGTATGGAAAACTCCAACAAAGTTAGTTGTCTTCCCAAACCCTTCCCCAAAATCAATCACACAAGCACGTAACATGTCCTCCAAAGTTTGGATGGTTCTCTCACTTTGACCATCCGTCTGTGGATGATAAGCCGTACTCATATCCAATTGAGTACCTAGCGCTTCGTTTAGGGATTGCTAGATTGAGATGTAGAATTTATGTCATCGATCGGAAATGATCCAAAATGGCACGCATGTCTTGAGACTATTCATTCATAGTATTGTCTCGTCAACTTTTCCATTGATTCGGTTTCCTTCATTGGTATGAAATGAGCAGACTTGGTGAGTCGGTTGACAATTACCCAAATTGTATCTTGACCAGTCGACGTCTTTGGCAACTTAGTAACGAAATCCATTGTAATGTTTTCCCACTTCCATACTAGGATCACAGGTTGAACCAACAAACCGGATGGTTTTTGGCATTTGGCCTTAACGTTGGCAAATGTCAGACACATACTGACGTAGGTGGTGATCTTGGCTTTCATATTTGGCCACCAATATAGTTTCTTCAAGTCTTTCTAGATCTTGTCTGATCCAGGATGGATCAAATACTTTGACTTATGCGACTCATGCATAATTAGAGTTCCCAAGTCACCAAAACAGGGTATCTAACTTCTATTCTTCAAACATAACGTTCTATCAGCACGGGGCTCTAGCTTTTTAATCATACCACACAAATCTTTGGTTCCATAATTCTCTTCCTTTCTCGCCTCAACTTAAGTTTTTAAAATTTGCATGAGGAGGTTCAAACCAATCGTCATAACCAAGGCTCAAACTCATAGTGGCTTAATCCGTTCCTTTCGGATCAAGGCATCCGCCACCACGTTCGCCTTTCTTGGATGATAGCGAATTTCACAGTCGTAGTCACTTAATAATTTAAACAATCTATGTTGTCTCTTGTTTAACTCTTTTTGATCAAGAATATGTTGCAAGCTCTTATGATCAGTGAACACAACGCACGTTGTTTTGTACAAATAATGTCTCTACATTTTGAGAGCAAACACTACCGCTCCCAGTTCTAAGTCATGTGTAGTGTAATTCTTCTCGTGAATCTTGAGTTGACGTGATACGTAGGCTATGATTTTCTCCTTTTGCATCAGAACTGCGCCCAACCCCTTGTGAGAAGAATCACAATAAACCACGAAGTTTTCACTACCTTTGGGTAAAGCCAAAATCGATGCACTACATAATTTTTGCTTCAACAACTGAAATACAGTTTCTGTCTTTTTTGTCCAATCGAACTTCATGCTCTTCTGAGTCAACTTCATCATAGGTTTGGCAATCTTCGAGAACCCTTCGATAAATCATCAGTAATAGCCGGCAAGACCTAATAATTAACGAATTTCTGTCAGAGTCTTAGGCGATGCCCAATCTTTAATGGAGCCTAATCCTTGATGGAATCAATCTTAGCTGGGTTCACGTAATGCCTTTAACAATCAAATCACATGACCGAGAAATTATACCTTTGACAGCCAAAAATTGCATTTCGAAAACTTAGCGTACAATTCTTCCTTCTTAAGCACTCCAAACATTCACTTAGTGTTATGCATGCTCTTCCTTACTCTTGGAGTAGATCAAGATGTCATCAATAAAAATGATCACGAATTTATCTAAGTATGGTTTGCACACCTCATTCATCAAGTCCATGAATATTACCGGTGCGTTTGTCAATCTAAAAGGCATTACTTGGAACTTATAGTGGCCATAGCGAGTCCTAAATGCCGTCTTTGGAATGTCCTCGTCACAACTCTGAGTTGGTGATAACCATACCTCAAGTCGATTTTTGAGTAAACACTTGATCCTTGCAACTGATCAAATAAGTCGTTGATTCTCGGAAATGGATATTGATTCTTCACAGTCATCTAGCTTAGTTCGCGGTAGTCGATACACATCCAAAAAGATCCATCTTTCTTTTTGACGAACAAGATCGGGGCTCCCCAGGGTGAGGAACTCGGTCTTATAAATCCTTTGTCAAAAAGTTCTTGTAGTTGAGTAGACAGTTCTTGCAATTCCGACGGTGGTAATCTATACGGGGCTCGTGCCACAGGTGCAGCACCAGGGACCAATACAATTTGAAATTCAACTTGTTGCGTTGTTGGTATCCCGGCAAGATGCTTCTCGAAAGACCTCAAAAAAAGCTCGTACAGTAGCACATCCTCAAGTCGTTTCTTCTTCCGACTTGTCTTCGGTTTCCTTTTTCGTAACTTGTGCCAGAAAAATTAGGCAACCTTTCTTAATATATTTTTGAGTTTTAGTACACGATATAATGCTCAACTTCGACTTCTTTCCTTTGCCACTTCTATCACCTTGAACTATTAAAACTTCATCTCTATACGGAATCCATACAATCTTCTCATCACACACGATCACCGCATGTAACCAATCCATGCTGATGATGATGTCAAAACTACCAAGTTCTATTAGCATTAGGTCAATATTAAACGGGTGGCTTAACAATCCTAACGTACAGCCTCTAAGTACGGTATTAGTTTCAGAAATTCTCCCGTCAGCTAAGTGACAACATTAGCTTAACGTTAGGAGTATCGGGGATTATATCAAGTAAGGTACTAAAAGTAGTCGACACGAAACTTTGATCGGCACCCGAATCAAATAATACATAAGCATAATGGTTGTTGAGAAGAAACGTACCCGTGGCGACATTGGAAACAGGGTTAACATCTCCTCCACCAAGTACATATGCTTTTCCTCTTGCTTCACCAATCCCACTCTTGTTTCCAGTTTTGTTTCCACGGTTCTGATTTTTCAGCTTTGGGCAATCACTCCTATAGTGTCCTTTCCTTCCACACTCGAAACATGTTAAAACTCTTTGATTCACTACTTGACCCCTCTGAGTGGAAGTAATGGAAATCGTGGCCTTACAATCCCTGGTCAAATGCCCGACCTTGTTGCACTTCCCACATCTCACAGTGCATGGCCCTTCGTGATGAAACTTACACTTGTTGCAGAGAGGCAAAAGTCCATTATACACCTTCTTTCATTGTTTCCAGCCGTATAGGCTCTTGCTACATTCTGACCTCCAAATTATATCTTTTGAATGGTGGTTGCTGCCTACGGTTGTCCTTCTGGTTGTTATCAAACTTTCTTTTGTTCTCATCATTTTTCATAGCATAACCTTTCAACTTTTGATCCATTAAGTTGTTAGCTATGCGGACAGCATCTTGTAGTCTTGTAGGTTCTGCATCAATCACATTTCTAGGATATTATCTGGAAAGACCTACCAATAAACTCTCATCCAGAACCATTCTTGGTGAAAACAACTGGTAAGCTCTTGGAATCTTTGAGTATAAGTAGTCAAATCGTTGTTCTTCACGGTCAAATTCCACAGCTCAGATTCCATCTTTTGAATTTCATTTCTTGGGCAGTATACTTCATCCATTAGCTTCATAAGCTCTCTCAATGACATGGAAAATGCAGCATCAGTTCTAATGGTTCTCTTATGTGAGTTCCACCAAGTTAGTGCACTGTTTAAAAGAGTGCAAGTAGCATACTTGACTTGGTATTTCTCTGGGCAATTGCTAATATGGAATACTGTTCCCATCTTCTCAAACCATCCTATCAACCCGACAACTCCTTCGGTTCCTTTAAAGTTGAGTGGTTGACATTTCATGAAATCTTGGTAAGTGCACTCACGGACAACAGGCCTAGTACCTCTATCATTCTCATTGTGATTTCCATTTCCATTCCCTCCTCTATTTCCATTTCCATTTCCTCCACCGTTTCCGTTTCTATTTCCTCCACCGTTTTTGTTGTTACCATCTTCTCCATTTTGGCTTTGACTTTTAACAACCAAGTTAGCCGCACGGTTTGCCTCATAAGTAGCCAATGCCTCAGCCACTCGTTGGTTAATAAGTTCCTCAATTACTTCCAGGGTCATACCAGAGCAAGTGATATTCATGATCTAATCACAAGACATAGCACATGGTGAGATTCGATACGAGATATAGGCACTATTCACGGTAAATAAGATTTATAAGAAAAATATAAACATACAATAGAACATGTTTTTCCTGAACGAGTAAATAACAATAAAGATGAGTACGTGATAGAATCAAAATAAGCTTTTCATATCATAACAAAGCTTCATAGTTAGTTACAATCAACCCATAGCAGGGTACTTGATTTACAATATTTCTTCTACTAACATCTAAACCTAACCATCAGTCTAATGTCCTACATAACCATGGTACTACCAAAATAACGGCAAAATCCCAAACGCCTCTTAACAAGCGACTCCAACCTCCTAACTCTCCTCCGAGTATCATCACAATCCCTACGAATCTGACAAAACTCCTCCTGAGAAAGTGCCATATGACGACGAAGACTGTCGACCTGATCCCCCTCGATACAACAAAGCTCAAACCCTTAGGTTCTCCCGTCTTAAACTCTTAATCCTATCAGGAGGAACCTCAAACATGTAGTGAGCTATATCATAAAGAGTACCCTCAAGATCAGGAACATCTCCTCCAATGGACTCAGAAATACCACCAGTAACCAATGGATCTATCGCGATCTCCATCGTGCCTCCCACACTGGCCTCTGCCTCATACTCCTCCTCGTCCTCTTTAATATCAATATCAGCAACCTCAACTCCCATACCTATACCATCCTCAGTAGGAGCTCCATCTCCATCACCAATACCTAAATCTACAACAGCCTCTACATTAGTAGTACCAATCTCCATATGCTCATCTCTGCTATCCTCAAGTGAGTATGAATCTCTGAACCTCTTGTGAGGTGGTAAAATATCAGCAAGAGTAGGGGCTATCGATCTTGAAGCAAGAGTAGATAACGGTACCAAAGTAGTAGGGGATCTGCATCTCTTGTGAGATGGTCCAGCAGAAGGTGAAGATGAATCTAATAACCTCTTAGAAGATGAATCTAGGGATGACTTTGATATCGTCGGTGGGTAAGGAGTAGACAATGGTGCAGACCTCTAATGCATAAAAGCCTCACTACATCATGGAGTCATAACAGGGGGATAAACCAACCTAGGTGATGCAACTCTAGTCGATGGTCCTAAATGAGTCTGACCTGATGTATCGCATCCTGACGAATGAACTGATGATGAGTCTGATAATGAATTTGAAGGTGAACCCGAAGAAGTATCTGATGAAGAACCCGAAGATAAACTAGAAGAAGATGAGTATGAAGTAGAGTCTGGTGAAGAATGACAATCTGATGAACGATGAGATATACGTCTCCATGCAAGTCTATGAGCAGGAAAAGGTCCAACTCTCTTCCTCGCAGTCAAAAACTTACGTGGCCCATTAGGTTGGGTGCGGTAAGGTCGACCGAAGGAATAGCCTCACCGGTTTGGACAAGAATCACTGGCCGCCAACGAATCCCGAGTGGGGCAACAACAGGAGCAAAGGGAAACTCGGATGATGGTGCAAGAGTGTCGTGAGGTGATGATCTTGGCAGCGAGGACGGCCTAGATGCGACCCTGTCCCTCTACCTCGAAACCATAGCATCATGATTGGTAAGAGACTCATGCCTCTGGGTCTCTTGCTCAGCAGGCTTGACTCACTGTCTGACCTGAGTCATCAGAAACCTTATGAAGGGTAAAAACCCATGGTAACTCTGGTGCTAGAGGTATAGAATCCTCTGATGGATCAGAATCAAAATAAGATGAATAATCCACCAAATCAAGAACTCCAGTAGGTGAGGTGACAGAAACTGCTCCCACCTTCAATGAAAACTAGGACAGCAGGTACAATAGGATACTCTATAGGAAATCACAGGGATAAAACAGGGATAATGGCAGGATTAGCGCCGAAAAGAATCAACACGTAGGACATTGAGAACCCACACTCCTTTCCTCAGATGAATCTGACGAAATAGTAATAACAGGGGCTGCCATAACCTGCACAAGCAAAAATTTATATAAATCTCTTTATATGAAACCATGCCAAGTGCGTGTAATGCCGAGAAGTAGGTATGATGAAAAATATGATATGGCAAAATGATGTATGAAGTAATTATGGCAATATGATATATAATTTGCACTTATATATTTATATGTATATAATATGCTATTATTATTGGATATATATATAAGCAGGTAAGAACACGTAGGATCACATACTGGTTATAGACCAAAATCTAGTATAGCTACCTGGTATCAATATAACCTTGGCTCGGTTACCAATCTGTCATCACACCTGATATGAACAAATGATGTATAAAGTAATTATGGCAATATGATATATAATTTGCACTTATATATTTATATGTATATAATATGCTATTATTATTGGATATATATATAAGCAGGTAAGAACACGTAGGATCACATACTGGTTATAGACCAAACCTAGTATAAGCTACCTGGTTCACTATAACCTTGGCTCGGATACCAATCTGTCACACCCCCAAATGGGGCCTGGACAAAAACACATGTCCGGGGCGTGACATGATAATACATCAGACAAGATCAAGTAAACGACCACTATATGGACGTTTGATAAAACATAACTCATTGCTTTGATTAAAAACAAAATAAGTCTTACAATATTCTTAACATAGATGAAATAGTTTTAGCGGAAGCTTAAGACAAATGCAGCGGAACCATAACATGTTTTTAAGACAACGAGTATTTAAATTTAAAGATAAACATTCTTAAAAGACACCCGGCAATGCATGCAACATCAAATAATACTTCAAGAATAATCCAGCTAAGCACCTGAAAAACATGCTTATTACAATTAACATAAAGTTGGTGAATTCATAGGTTTAAAGTTAGTATTAAGAGTGGACCACAAGTTCACAGCACGCATGTGACAGTTATAATAGATACAACTTCACATAAAAAGTATTTACTATTGTGCTAAGCTCATGACACTGAAGCTTAATTTAAAGTAGCATATTATATGCCAAACAAGAAAATAACTGCCCTAGCGGTATCTGACCAAGATCACCTAGTGAAATCCGACATGGTATATATCCGTTTGATCTATTTACAACATTCACGCTCACTTAACCAATACGGTAGGTTAAGAAATTAACGGTTCATGATAATCCGGGCATTAGTGGTCTATTCGCAACTTAGGCAACACGTAATCAGGAAAAGGTAACGTAAAGTAACTGTGTCCATAGTTTAAAAACAAGCAATGTTTCTCACCCCAAAATAGTAAAGTAGAAATAGTAAAACGTGGGGCTATGAACTCACCTTAAGCAAATGGTGAGATAATAATCAATCGAAGAGATATAATGCCAAGAGGTCCTACTTGCGACCTAAATCAATGACGCGTCTTAGAAAGACGGAAAGTATACAAAACTTGTACGAATCGTTTATAAGAGAAAAAGTCATCCATGTGTGTTTGTGCTTTGGCTTAATTAACAAAACGTGACTAAATAAAATTATAGAGTTTTTTGTTAAGTTTCGGCGTTTAACCAAAAATTACCATTTTTAGTATGTTTCTATTTTAGGAAAGTTTTTAGTTTCGGGACGTTAATACCGTCCCCTATATTTGCTAAATCCATATTTCCATAAACGCGCTAGAGAACCCTAAACGTTTAACTTTCATGTCTACCTTGCTAATGTTCACTATACTTACTATTTTTAGTAACATTAAAGCTTTCCCTAAAATATGTTAACGACATTTCTAATGATCCTAAATATTATTATATGTGATTCACTATTGTTTTGATAATGTTTTAAAAGCTCAAATTCATCCCGAGCGGTCCGCAAACCCCCATTTACTATTCATCATCTGCACTTACATTATTATTTTGCCAAAAAATGTTTCAAGTTTCATTTGGCTATAACTTAGCCGTTTTAAGTCCGGTTTTAATGTACAATTTATGAAAATCTATTTATTCAAAACGAGCTCTTCAAAAACTACCTTTACGCTTAATGAAAACATTCTTAAGTGTCTAAAAACCCAAAAATAAAAACGGATCAGCCACATCATTTTTCATAAATGCTTCCAAAAATCACACCAAACTTCACAATAGTACATAATCTATCATAATCTCCATTCACAACTAATCCACAACAAAAACCATGCTTAATCTAGTCTAATCTCATCCCCGTCAATCTTTCAACACACTAATTACTTCTCTTAAATCCTAAACACAATATTTGCATAAAAAATTTATAAAGGTTTCCTTGTTTAACATACCCATTTCATTTCTTTTTGAAAAATTAACACAAACACCATAAAACTTTATAGATCTATGCAAGAACATAAGTGAATATTGAATGAAAGTACAATTGAAAGTATAAGTTTCAAAGTAAGCTTACAAAAGGAAGAACAAGCTTAAGAAATATAAAAGATGATGATGGAAGACTTGGATCTTGAAAAACCTAAAATAATAACCAAACCCTAATTTGTAGATCTTGAAATAAACCCTTGAATCAATGAACCAATACTTGTAACCACCTTATAAAACCATAGAAATAAACATAGTATACTTGGATCTTGCACTAAATCAAAGGAAATAGAAGCCCTATAAAGGGGTGTTTGGCCGTGAGCTTCAAGAAGAGAAGAGGGAGAGAAAGGAATTTTTGGAGACATGGAAATGATTATGAAACCCTAAGTGTGTTATAGTGGGATATATATATATAGGCCAAGACTTTAGGGTTTGGGTATGTTTTTGATCAAGTTATGTGGCTTGGACCTCTTTGTTTTGGTCCTTGTGGTTTTCGGCTAGAAAAGAAAGAGAAGGAAAAGAGATGAACCAATTTTACTAGCTTGACATAAATGGTTAGCCATGGTTCATTATTTAGGTTTAAGTGTTGGTAAAATGTGGTCAAGGTGTGTGAGTATCACATGGGAGAGTCTTGCACAAGAAAACAAGAGTGAAAGAGACCTTATGGGATGTCACTTTCACTCCCTTACACAACACATGCATGCATACAAATTCAAAAGATGCTCTCATCTTTTATTTTGAGCTTGGATCTGATTTTTATAAAGGAGGGGGGACATAGAACGAAATTTTGATGTTATAATACGAGATGTACAATAACTAAAGTTAACACGAAAAGATTATGGGTTTCTGGGTCTTCCGTTTGACGTTTAAATATGATTAAAAACCGTAAAGCTGTTCGCGAAAATGGTTAAAAAACGCAACAAAGTGGAACGTGGGCACTACGTAACACTTTAAAATGATAAAATAATGCATACAACATGTAAACTAATCCAAGTCCGAAACCGAAACACGTCCGATGACGTTTTTTAGATTTATGCGGGTTAATTTCCCGATTTTACGTCAAATTCAAACGTAACGTATAAAATTCAAAATAATGATCGGAAAAGTTTAAAATATTGACCTGAAATTTACGGGGTGTGACAATAAGACACCGTGTAAACCCTATACTCTTGTAATCATTCAATTTTTGGTATCGTTCATTAACTCGGTTAGTTTACTTTGGTTATTTGATTACACTTGTGTTATTACAATGGTTGTGGGCTAATACCCTCGGGTATTAGCTATCTTAATGAAGATTTAATGATTGGTTTTTTTTTATCTCAATTTCTTAATTTATCGTTGATTGTTTAATTATTTTTATCACCTCATACTTGTCTATGTGCTTGAATACGCGACCTATCATTTTACTAGGTCTAGTGATACTGACCAAGTAATCTAGATACTAGGATAACTCTCCATATCGTGTTTTATACATCTGGACCAATAGGATCACAAATAATGTTCTATATTTGCCTTTAGATTAGTGAGCTTAGTTGGCCTGGCAGGTGACCCTTGGATCAACAAGTACGTTCTTAATCATTGGTAAAGACCTGAACAGTGAACTACCAGTATATAAAATACCGTTAAGCAGTAAGTGGGTAAAGTCCCGATGGGCTAGGGTTTAACAAGATCACCAATGCTTTAATCCCTAAGATAAATTATAATTAAACTAAAAGGATGCTTTATGCGGATGCGTTAATTGTGACAGGATTCAACATATCTAGGTCTTAGGATGATGTCCCGCCTAAGTCTTAAGAATGATATGCCGCCTCGAGATAAGCACTCATTGCACTAAACAAACAAACCAACATTTAATCGGATTTGATATGGCTAATACAATTTTCTATCATTTGGCTTGTACCACTCTTTTATCTTTTGATTATCTTCTTGCTTGATTATTGTGTATTGAATTGATTTTAGTCACCATAAAACCTATGCCAGACTCTCAGGCTAAACCTCCCTCCCCCCCTTTATCATTAGAACTAGGTTTAGCATAGGTTTAACAAGTAATTAGAATTAACTAGTCTAATTAGATTAAATTACTGATAGAATATAAGGTTAACTTCCTCGCTCTTAGTGTTCGACACCCTACTTACCACGAAACTCCATCTTGACCGGGTACACTGCCCGTTAAAGTGTTGTTTTAGGTAAAGTCGACTAAATATAAATTTAAAACTTAGTAATCAATAAATACAACCTACACGACAACACATCAAGTTTTTGGCGCCGTTGTCGGGGAGTTAAAAAGTTTTAATCTTTATTTTATTAGTATTTTTAACCCTTAATTAGCTTAGCTTAGATTAATCTAATTATTTAAATTTTGTTTGTATTTAATTAATTGTGTGTTTAAATTTTTTGCATTATTAAATTGTTTTCATAGTACGATGCTTTGTAGTCTGGTTCCTTGTTTGTAATTTCCAGCTTAGGTTTAAGATGGATCATCCGAACATTACCATAGAAGAGTATATCAAGCTTGAGGAGGAAAAAGCTCGTAGGCATGGAAAGGTGTATAATTGGGAAACTGCTACGTACGGTAGAATCTGGGATGACGATGAAGTTCACAACCTCAGATCTGTTAAAAACCGAATTCCCAGCTATAGTCTTTGATGATGCATTAACATCTGATGAAGCACTCTCATTTGAACCCACGGTAAGTCCTCTTAACGAAAACAAAATTGACTTTAGAATAGCGTTTGACGAATCCAACGATGAAGATTACACCGTAATTTTTGACGAAAATTTATTTTCTTATAAAATAATTTATGTCGATAATTTGAAAACAAATTCAGAAAATGATAATGACAAAGTCAATATGCCTCCGTTTCCATCACCCAAGCCTCCGGTCAGTTATTTTAATAATTTAGATTACTTTAAAGATTTTGAGAATGAATTTCCAGTCATTGTTTACAATGATGCCCTAATGTCTAAATTAGATTTCTTAACTGAACCTACTGTAAGTCCTCAACATATTGATAAATTTAATTTGAAAGATAAAACATCATTGTCCAAATGTGATGAATAGGAACAAAACGTTTTATATTTTAATGATTTATTTCCTCTCAACATAAATTATCCCGATGATTTAAAGTCAGATGAGGACAATGATGATGATGAAATACAGTCTTCAGGAGGTAATGTAATAAACATAGATACTAAAGGGTCAAATAAGCTTCTGGAAACAAGTCATAATAGAATTGGAAAAATCTTCAATGTAAGAAGTTTTATCATGAAATTAAAGTTTAATACCATGGGTTGCAATTGTCTTAACAACTGGATGCCATTAAATCTCATTAAGAATTTATATGTGCCGATTGGCATCCTATTCGACCCTAAGCGGTATTATAAGGATGGTGTTTACACAAGAATATTGCAGAGGCCAAGGTACGTTTCTCTTTACTTTGTTAAACCTTTGAAAAATTAGTCTCCAAGAATGAATACGGCGTATTGAGGCGACATCGATACGTCGTATCAACTATTTTTAACTTAGATTAACTATGTCAACGATTCTGTCCAATATGCCGTATTGGATAATTCCCTATACGGCGTATCAAGTGTGGGTATAAAAACCCAACTTATACGCCGGATAATTCACACACACCTTTTTACTCCAAATCAAACAAATTAACTGCGCCTTATTAATCTTGAAAATCAATCCCTCGTTTTTGTGTTTCTCAACTTCTTAATCACAAGGTATGTTCTAATTTTTACTCTACTCTCTTTCTTTTTTCAAATTCGATTAGGGTTAGGGTTTGGATTTCGAATTAGGATTTTGCGTTTGTGCCGTTTAAAAACCTTATAAGAGCTCCCATTTCATTTAATAAGTAATTGTGGTTATTGGGGTAATAGGGACAAACGGGTAAGAATGGGGAAACCCATTTCGTTTTTTTTACTGCAGAACCAATACGGGGTATCCGCTAGGAATGGATACGGCGTATCGATCATTTTTACCCAAAATTTAAAACCCTTTACGACGTATCCATTCCTACTGATATGGCATATCCATTTTTAGAAACCCTTCATATAGTTGCATTATAGGATCTATGTGCGCAGTGTTTCGCTTATACATGCTTAGGTGGTTATAGAGTATATAGCATTAGTTAAGTCATTCATTTGAAATGTGTGAGTCTAATACTTGGTACAACTAGGAAAGGATGCGAGTATAAGTATGGTGGCCAATGATGAGGTGTAATTTTATACACTTTTTCAGAGTTATTTTACCCTTATAATCATGCAAAAATGTCTTAAATATGTTCTTAATCATTTCTTTTTGCATTTTTAGCATTTGGAAGACATTTGATGGAAATACACGTGATTTGGGCTTAATTTGGGAAGAAAACAGACAAGGTAGCTAACGAGTGTGAAGATTGATGAAGATTCAAGACCATGCTCTCGAGACGCCGTCTGAATATTCGCGACCGCGTCTGGTCTCAAGTGGGACGCCTTCAGAATCATGGAGACAGCGTCTTATCAGCCGTTAAGTTTGAGGACCCAAAAAAACCCTAGCTTGACGACGGCGTCTGGAAAATGGCGACGCCGTCGCGGCCTGAATTCTATATATACAAACTCAATTCTACGTTTTTAATATATACTTTTGATAGAAGAAATTACGGTTTAGTACGTGGGAGAACAAGGTGTACTAGATTTTAGGAGTATTTTAGGGTTTCCCAACCCTTCTATACTATCCCTAGTTGCTTGATTCATCATAGTGAAGTTCTTTTATCTCTTATCTTTCAATGTCTTATAGTTTGATATATAATTGTGCTTCCTCTATCTTAAACACGCTTGGCTAGATCTTTTAAGTGTTTTCTTATGATTGTATGTGAACTGGTATGTAGATCTTAACTTTGTTGCCTCCTGTTGATGTGTGTGCATGTTTAGTCCCTTATCGTGAGATCTTGGGAGACATGATTGCGTAGAAAGGATTCCACCGGTAATAGTCTTCATACTACCTTACTCGTGTGTAGATAATCCCCTTTAGGTATTAATACAAACACGTTTATCTAGACTAGGGGCCTTGTAATAGTCGTCATGCTACCTTATTTGTGCGTTGCTCTAGTTAGTTATTTTGTAGATGGCGTTTTCATGTAATTCGCCATGCATTAGAATAGTACCTACATATACATCACAAGTGTGACAAGGCAATAGAGTTAGGAGAAGCTACCAAGGATCATACATGATTAAGTAAACACTATTCTCTCATCATACGAATTCCCCTAATCTTAGTTAGTTTAATTTAGTTTTAATTAGTAGTTTAAAACAAACCACCTTCAAAACCCGAGATTTTACTTGCTTTCATAAAATATAAAAACACAAAAATAATCTTCTCTCAACCTCTAGTTCTTAGCTACATTCAATTAGGACCTTTACTGACGCCTATTCCCCTAGAGAACGATAACAACCCCCGTGTCTTGCCTATACTACACTACAACGGTTAGGTACCCTGCCTAGGGAGTTGTAAAACTTGAAGTGAAGTTTACAACCTCATCAAAAGTTTTTGGCGCCGCTGTTGGGGAATAACGACTAGTTTAGGTTCTTCATGGTCAAATTCCATAGCTCAGATTCCATCTTTTGAATTTCATTTCTTGGGCAGTACACTTCAGCCATTAGCTTCATAAGCTCTCTCCATGACATGGAAAATGCAGCGTCAGTTCTAATGGTTCTCTTATGTGAGTTTCACCAAGTTAGTACACTGTTTAACAGGGTGCAAGTAGCATACTTGGTATTTCTCTGGGCAATTGCTGATATGGAATAATGTTTCCATCTTCTCAAACCACCTTATCAACTTGAAAACTCCTTTGGTTCCTTTAAAGTTGAGTGGTTGACATTTTATGAAATCTTGATAGGTG
Organism: Tanacetum coccineum; assembly: GCA_026074375.1. NCBI lineage: Eukaryota > Viridiplantae > Streptophyta > Magnoliopsida > Asterales > Asteraceae > Tanacetum > Tanacetum coccineum. Next base: position 47,587 of record BQNB010011210.1, read on the forward strand.
CACTCACGGACAACAGGCCTAGTACCTCTATCATTCTCATTGTGATTTCCATTTCCATTCCCTCCTCTATTTCCATTTCCATTTCCTCCACCGTTTCCGTTTCTATTTCCTCCACCGTTTTTGTTGTTACCATCTTCTCCATTTTGGCTTTGACTTTTAACAACCAAGTTAGCCGCACGGTTTGCCTCATAAGTAGCCAATGCCTCAGCCACTCGTTGGTTAATAAGTTCCTCAATTACTTCCAGGGTCATACCAGAGCAAGTGATATTCATGATCTAATCACAAGACATAGCACATGGTGAGATTCGATACGAGATATAGGCACTATTCACGGTAAATAAGATTTATAAGAAAAATATAAACATACAATAGAACATGTTTTCCTGAACGAGTAAATAACAATAAAGACGAGTACGTGATAGAATCAAAATAAGCTTTTCATATCATAACAAAGCTTCATAGTTAGTTACAATCAACCCATAGCAGGGTACTTGATTTACAATATTTCTTCTACTAACATCTAGACCTAACCATCAGTCTAATGTCCTACATAACCATAGTACTACCAAAATAACGGCAAAATCCCAAACGCCTTTCAACAAGCGACTCCAACCTCCTAAGTCTCCTCCGAGTATCATCACAATCCCTAGGAATACATTTTTTTTGACAAATCCTCTTGAGAAGAAGTTGCCATGTGACGACGAAGACTGTCGACCTGATCTCCCTCGATACAACAAAGCTCAAACCCTTAGGTTCTCCCATCTTAAACTCTTAATCTTATCAGGAGGAACCTCAAACATGTAGTGAGCTATATCATAAAGAGTACCCTTAAGATCAGGAACATCTCCTCCAATGGACTCAGAAATACCACCAGTAACCAATGGATCTATCGCGATCTCCATCGTGCCTCCCGCACTGGCCTCTGGCTCATACTCCTCCTCGTCCTCTCTAATATCAGTAGCAGCAACCTCAACTCCCATACCTATACCATCCTCAGTAGGAGCTCTATCTCCATCACCAATACCTAAATCTACAACAGCCTCTACATTAGCAGTACCAATTTCCATATGCTCATCTCTGCTATCCTCATGTGAGTATGAATCTCTGAACCTCTTGCGAGGTGGTAAAATATCAGCAAGAGTAGGGGCTATCGATCTTGAAGCAAGAGTAGATGACGGTACCAAAGTAGTAGGGGATCTGCATCTCTTGTGAGATGGTCCAGCAGAAGGTGAAGATGAAGTATTTAACCTCTTAGAAGATGAATCTAGGGATGACTTTGATATCGTCGGTGGGTAAGGAGTAGACAATGGTGCAGACCTCTAATGCATAAAAGCCTCACTACATCATGGAGTCATAACAGGGGGATAAACCAACCTAGGTGATGCAACTCTAGTCGATGGTCCTAAATGAGTCTGACCTGATGTATGCTTTCCCAGACGAAAGGAACTGTTGGATGAGTTGATATATGAATTTGAAGGTGAACCCGAAGAAGTATCTGATGAAGAACCCGAAGATAAACTAGAAGAAGATGAGTATGAAGTAGAGTCTGGTGAAGAATGACAATCCGATGAACGATGAGATATACGTCTCCATGCAAGTCTATGAGCAGGAAAAGGTCCAACTCTCTTCCTCGCAGTCAAAAACTTACGCGGCCCATTAGGTTGGGTGCGGTAAGGTCGACCGAAAGGAATAGCCTCATCGGTTTGGACAAGAATCACTGGCCGCCAATGAATCCCGAGTGGGGCAACAACAGGAGCAAGGGGAAACTCGGATGATGGTGCAAGAGTGTCGTGAGGTGATGATCTTGGCGGCGAGGACGGCCTAGATGCGACCCTGTCCCTCTACCTCGAAACCATAGCATCATGATTGGTAAGAGACTTATGCCTCTCGGGTCTCTGCTCAGCAGGCTCGGACTCACTGTCTGCCTCCGATTCATCAGAACATAAGAAGGGTGAAACCAATGGTAACTCTGGTGCTAGAGGTAAGGAATCCTCTGATGGATCAAAATCAAAATAAGATGAATAATCCACCAAATCAAGCACTCCGGTAGGTGAGGTGACAGAAACTGCTCCCACCTTCAATGCAACTAAGGGACATCAGGTACAATAGGAACCTCTGCAGGAATCATAGGGATAACAGGGATAATGGCAGGAATAGCGCCGAAAAGAATCACTCGTAGGACATGAGAACCCACACTCTCCATAGATGAATCTGACGAAATAGGAATAACAGGGGCTGCCATAACCTGCACAAGCAAAAATTTATATAAATCTCTTTATATGAAACCATGCCAAGTGCGTGCAATGCCGAGAAGTAGGTATGATGAAAAATATGATATGGCAAAATGATGTATAAAGTAATTATGGCAATATGATATATAATTTGCACTTATATATTTATATGTATATAATATGCTATTATTATTGGATATATATGTAAGCAAGTAAGAACACGTAGGATTACATACTGGTTATAGACCAAACCTAGTATAAGCTACCTGGTTCACTATAACCTTGGCTCGGATACCAATCTGTCACACCCCCAAAATGGGGCCTGGACAAAAACACATGTCTGGGGCGTGACATCATAATACATCAGACAAGATCAAGTAAACGACCACTATATGGACGTTTGATAAAACATAACTCATTGCTTTGTTTAAAAACAAAATAAGTCTTACAATATTCTTAACATAGATGAAATAGTTTTAGCGGAAGCTTAAGACAAATGCAGCGGAACCATAACATGTTTTTAAGACAACGAGTATTTAAATTTAAAGATAAACATTCTTAAAATACACCCGGCAATGCATGCAACATCAAATAATACTTCAAGAATAATCCAGCTAAGCACCTGAAAAACATGCTTATTACAATTAACATAAAGTTGGTGAATTCATAGGTTTGAATTTAGTATTAAGAGTGGACCACAAGCTCACAGCACACATGTGACAGTTATAACAGATACAACTACACATAAAAAGTATTTACTATTGCGCTAAGCTCATGACACCGAGGCTCAATTTAAAGTAGCATATTATATACCAAACAAGAAAATAACGCCTTAGCTGGTATTTGACCAAGATCATCATAGTGAAAGCCGACATGGTATATATTCCGTTTGAATCTTTTACAAACATTCACGCTCACTTAACAATAAGTAGGTTAAGGGAACATTAAAGGTTATGATAATACGGGCATACGTGGTTCTATCGCAAAACTTAGGCAACACGTAATCAGGAAAAGGTAACGTAAAGTAACTGTGTCCATAGTTTAAAAACAAGCAATGTTTCTCACCCCAAAATAGTAAAGTAGAAATAGTAAAACGTGGGGCTATGAACTCACCTTAAGCAAATGGTGAGATAATAATCAATCGAAGAGATATAATGCCAAGAGGTCCTACTTGCGACCTAAATCAATGACGCGTCTTAGAAAGACGAAAGTATACCAAACTTGTACGAATCGTTTATAAGAGAAAAAGTCATCCATGTGTGTTTGTGCTTTGGCTTAATTAACAAAATGTGACTAAATAAAATTAGAGTTTTTCGTTAAGTTTCGGCGTTTAACCAAAAATTACCATTTTTAGTAAGTTTCTATTTTAGGAAAGTTTTTAGTTTCGGGACGTTAATACCTCCCCTATATTTGCTAAATCCATATTTCCATAAATGCACTAGAGAACCCTAAACGTTTAACTTTCATGTCTACCTTGCTAATGTTCACTATACTTACTATTTTTAGTAACATTAAAGCTTTCCCTAAAATATGTTAACGACATTTCTAATGATCCTAATTAATATATATGTGATACTATATGTTTTGATAATGTTTTAAAAGCTCAAATCATCCCGAAAGCGTCCGAAAACCATTTTTACTATTCACATTTAGCACCTACCATTTACATTTTTGCCCAAAAAATGTTTCAAGTTTCATTTGGCTATAACTTGGCCGTTTTAAGTCCGATTTTAATGTACAATTTATGAAAATCTATTTACTCAAAACGAGTTCTTCAAAAACTACCTTTACGCTTAATGAAAACATTCTTAAGTGTCTAAAAACCCAAAAAAATAAAAAACGGGCATTCAGCTCATCATTTTTCATCATTAATCTTCCAAAATCACACCAAACTTCACAATAGTACATAATCTATCATAATCTCCATTCACAACTAATCCACAACAAAAACCACGCTTAATCTAGTCTAACCTCATCCCCATCAATCTTTCAACATACTAATCACTTCGCTTAAACCTTAAACACAATATTGGCATAAAAGATTTATAAAAGTTTCCTTGTTTAACATACCCATTTTATTTCTTTTTGAAAAATCAACACAAACACCATAGGATTCTATAGATCTATGCAAGAACATAAGTAAATATGGGATGAAAGTAGAAATGAAAGTATAAGTTTCAAAGTAAGCTTACAAGATGAAGAACAAGCTCAAGAAATATAAGAAATGAAGATGGAAGACTTGGATCTTGAAAAACCCCAAATAATAATCAAACCCTAATTTGTAGATCTTGAAATAAACCTTTGAATCAATGAACCAATACTTGTTACCACCTTAGAAAACCTTAGAAATGAACCTAGTATACTTGGATCTTGCACTAAATCAAAGGAAATGGAAGCCCTATAAAGGGGTGTTTGGCCATGAGCTTCAAGAAGAGAAGAGGGAAAGAAAGAAATTTTTGGAGACTTAGAAATGATTATGAAACCCTAAGTGTGTTATAGTGGGATACATATAGGCCAAGACTTTAGGGTTTAGGGTATGTATTTGATCAAGTTTTGTGGCTTGGACCCCTTTGTTTTGGTCCTTGTGGTTTTCGACTAGAAAAGAAAGAGAAGGAAAAGAAATGAGCCAATTTTACTAGCTAGACATAAATGGTTAGCCATGGTTCATTATTTAGGTTTAAGTGTTAGATCCATAATGTGGTCAAGGGATAATTTGGGTATGTTTCCATGGGAGAGTCTTGCACAGAAACAAAAAGGGAAAACAGAGGGACTCTATGGATGTCACTTTCACTCCCTTACACAACACATGCATGCATAGAAATTCAAAAGATGCTCTCATCTTTTATTGTGAGCTTGGATCCGATTTTTATAAAGTAGGGGGGCATAGAACAAAAATTTGATGTTATAATACGAGATGTACGATAACTGAAGTTTACACGAAAAGATTATGGGTTTCTGGGTCTCCGTTTGACGTAAAATGATAAAACCGTAAAGCGTACGCGAAAAATGTAAAAATCGCAAACAAAAGTGAACGTAACCTACGTAACACTTTAAAATGATAAAATAATGCATACAACATGTAAACTAATCCAAGTCCGAAACCGGAACACGTCCGATGACGTTTTTTAGATTTATGCGGGTTAATTTCCCGATTTTACGTCAAATTCAAACGTAACGTATAAAATTCAAAATAATGATCAGAAAAGTTTAAAATATTAACCTGAAATTTATGGGGTGTGACAATAAGACACCGTGTAAATCCTATACTCTTGTAATCATTCAATTTTTGGTATCGTTCGTTAACTCGGTTAGTTTACCTTGGTTATTTGATTACACTTGTGTTATTACAATGGTTGTGGGCTAATACCCTCGGGTATTAGCTATCTTAATGAAGATTTAATGATTAGTTTTTTTTATCTCAATTTCTTAATTTATCGTTGATTGTTTAATTATTTTTATCACCTCATACTTGTCTATGTGCTTGAATATGTGACCTATCATTTAACTGGGTCTAGTGATACTGACCAAGTAATCTAGATACTAGGATAGCTCTCCATATCATGTTTTATATATCTGGACCAATAGGATCACAAATAATGTTCTATCTTTGCCTTTAGATTAGTGAGCTTAGTTGGCCTGGCAGGTGACCCTTGGATCAACAAGTACGTTCTTAATCATTGGTAAAGACTTGAACAGTGAACTACCAGTATATAAAATACCGTCAAGCAGTAAGTGGGTAAAGTCCCGATGGGCTAGGGTTTAACAAGATCACCATTGCTTTAATCCCTAAGATAAATTATAATTAAACTAAAAGGATGCTTTATGTGGATGCGTTAATTGTGACAGGATTCAACATGTCTAGGTCTTAGGATGATGTCCCGCCTAAGTCTTAAGAATGATATGCCGCCTCGAGATAAGCACTCATTGCACTAAACAAACAAACCAACATTTAATCAGATTTAATATGGCTAATATAATTTTCTATCATTTGGCTTGTACCGCTCTTTTATCTTCTGATTATCTTCTTGCTTGATTATTGTGTATTGAATTGATTTTAGTCACCATAAAACCTATGCCAGACTCTCAGGCTAAACCTCCCTCCCCCCCTTTATCATTAGAACTAGGTGTAGCATAGGTTTTTTAACAATGTATTAGCAATTAATGTCTAATTAGATAAATTACTGTTTCATGTGAGAGGCGAGAGTGGAGATGAGTAGTAGAGATCTCGTAGTTGCTACAAGTTTACCGTCCCCCGTTCCGACACCCACGCCTACTTACCACGAAACTCATTCTATATCCTTGACCCGGCGTACAATGCCCTGGTTTTATCACCCCGCTCCCGGCCTCGCCCTCTTCTCGATCGCGCCGTGTAAAGTCTGTGTGTGTCTTCCTGTGCTCGTACATGTCAGCGAATGCATAGTAATCAATAAATACAACCTACACGACAACACATCAAGTTTTTGGCGCCGTTGTCGGGGAGTTAAAAAGTTTTAATCTTTATTTTATTAGTATTTTTAACCCTTAATTAGCTTAGCTTAGATTAATCTAATTATTTAAATTTTGTTTGTATTTAATTAATTGTGTGTTTAAATTTTTTGCATTATTAAATTGTTTTCATAGTACGATGCTTTGTAGTCTGGTTCCTTGTTGGTAATTTCCAGCTTAGGTTTAAGATGGATGATCCGAACATTACCATAGAAAAGTATATCAAGCTTGAGGAGGAAAAAGCTCGTAGGCGTGGAAAGGTGTATAATTGGGAAACTGCTACATACGGTAGAATCTGGGATGACGATGAAGTTCACAACCTCAGATCTGTTAAAAACCAAAATTCTCCAGCTATAGTCCTTTGATGATGCATTTAACATTGATGAAAGCACTCTATTTTGAACCACGGTAAGTCTCTTAACGAAAACAAAAATTGACTTCTAGAAATAGTTTGACGAATCCAACGATGAAGATTACACCGTAATTTTTGATGAAAATTTATTTTCTTATAAAATAATTTATGTCGATAATTTGAAAACAAATTCAGAAAATGATAATGACAAAGTCAATATGCCTCCGTTTCCATCACCCAAGCCTCCGGTCAGTTATTTTAATAATTTAGATTACTTTAAAGATTTTGAGAATGAATTTCCAGTCATTGTTTACAATGATGCCCTAATGTCTAAATTAGATTTCTTAACTGAACCTACTGTAAGTCCTCAACATATTGATAAATTTAATTTGAAAGATAAAACATCATTGTCCAAATGTGATGAAGAGGAACAAAACGTTTTATATTTTAATGATTTATTTCCTCTCAACATAAATTATCCCGATGATTTAAAGTCGGATAAGGACAATGATAATGATGAAATACAGTCTTCAGGCGGTAATGTAATAAACATAGATACTAAAGGGTCAAATAAGCTTCTAGAAACAAGTCACAATAGAATTGGAAAAATCTTCAATGTAAGAAGTTTTATCATGAAATTAAAGTTTAATACCATGGGTTGCAATTGTCTTAACAACTGGATGCCATTAAATCTCATTAAGAATTTATATGTGCCGATTGGCATCCTATTCGACCCTAAGCGGTATTATAAGGATGGTGTTTACATAAGAATATTGCAGAGGCCAAGGTACGTTTCTCTTTACTTTGTTAAACCTTTGAAAAATTAGTCTCCAAGAATGAATACGGCGTATTGAGGCGACACCTATACGTCGTATCAACTGTTTTTAACTTAGATTAACTATGTCAACGATTCCGTCCAATACGCCGTATTGGACAATTCCCTATACGGCGTATCAAGTGTGGGTATAAAAACCCAACTTATACGCCGGATAATTCACACACACCTTTTTACTCCAAATCAAACAAATTAACCGCGCCTTATTAATCTTGAAAATCAATCCCTCGTTTTTGTGTTTCTCAACTTCTTAATCACAAGGTATGTTCTAATTTCTACTCTACTTTCTTTCTTTTTTCAAATTGGATTAGGGTTAGGGTTTGGATTTCGAATTAGGATTTTGCGTTTGTGCCGTTTAAAAACCTTATGAGAGCTCCCATTTCATTGAATAAGTAATTGTGGTTATTGGGGTAATAGGGACAAACGGGTAAGAATGGGGAAACCCATTTCATTTTTTTACTGCAGAACCGATACGGGGTATTCGCTAGGAATGGATACAGTGTATCGATCATTTTTACCCAAAATTTAAAACCCTTTACGACGTATCCATTCCTACTGATATGACATATCCATTTTTAGAAACCCTTCATATAGTTGCATTATAGGACTTATTGTGCCGTTAGTGTTTCGCTTATACATGCTTAGGTGGTTATAGAGTATATAGCATTAGTTAAGTCATTCATTTGAAATGTGTGAGTCTAATACTTGGTACAACTAGGAAAGGATGCGAGTATAAGTATGGTGGCCAATGATGAGGTGTAATTTTATACACTTTTTCAGAGTTATTTTACCCTTATAATCATGCAAAAATGTCTTAAATATGTTCTTAATCATTTCTTTTTGCATTTTTAGCATTTGGAAGACATTTGATGGAAATACACGTGATTTGGGCTTAATTTGGGAAGAAAACAGACAAGGTAGCTAACGAGTGTGAAGATTGATAAAGATTCAAGACCATGCTCTCGAGACGCCGTCTGAATATTCGCGACCGCGTCTGGTCTCAAGTGGGATGCCTTCAGAATCATGGAGACAGCGTCTTATCAGCCGTTAAGTTTGAGGACCCAAAAAACCCTAGCTTGACGACGGCGTCTGGAAAATGGCGACGCCGTCGCGGCCTGAATTCTATATATACAAACTCAATTCTACGTTTTTATATACACTTTTGATAGAATAAATTTGGGTTTAGTTCGTGGGAGAACAAGGTGTACCAGATTTTAGGAGTATTTTAGGGTTTCCAACCCTTCTATACTATCCCTAGTTGCTTGATTCATCATAGTGAAGTTCTTTTATCTCTTATCTTTCAATGTCTTATTGTTTGATATATAATTGTGCTTCCTCTATCTTGAACATGCTTGGCTAGATCTCTTAAGTGTTTGCTTATGATTGTATGTGAATTGGTATGTAGATCTTAACTTTGTTGCCTCTTGTTGATGTGTGTACATGTTTAGTCCCTTATCGTGAGATCTTGGGAGACATGATTGCGTAGAAAGGATTCCACCAGTAATAGTCTTCATACTACCTTACTCGTGTGTGTATGATCCCTTTTAGGTATTAATACAAACATGTTTATCTAGACTAGAGGCCTTGTAATAGTCATCATACTACCTTACTTGTGCGTTGCTCTAGTTAGTTATTTCGTAGACGGCGTTTTCGTGTAATTCGCCATGCATTAGAATATTACCTACATATACATCACAAGTGTGACAAAGCAATAGATTTAGGAGAAGCTACCAAAGATCATACATGATTAAGTAAACACTATTCTCTCATCATATGAATTCCCCTAATCTTAGTTAGTTTAATTTAGTTTTAATTAGTAGTTTAAAACAAACCACCTTTAAATCCTGAGATTTTACTTTCTTTTATAAAATAAAAAAAATACAAAAATAATCTTCTCTCAACCTCTAGTTCTTAGCTACATTCAATTAGGACCTTTACTGATGCCTATTCCCCTAGAGAACGATAACAACCCTCGTGTCTTGCCTATACTACACTACAACAATTAGGTACCCTGCCTAGGGGGTTCTAAAACTTCGTGTAAAAGTCCTACGACGATCGCATCAGCCAACCTAGTTATGAACGTATCACGACTCACGCGTATTTAGTATTACCGCTCACACAAATCAGTGTTGACACCTTAGGGTCGTAGGTGAGTATATGTATGTATATATATATATATATATGGTATATTAAGACCATCTATGAGTTAACCTTTCCCTCCTACCTAACGTTGCCCATGTTCTCCCTCGTGTAGATAATGCCACCAACGATGACGACTCGAAGTGCTGGCCGGCCTGTTGCCACATCATGAGGAGGGGGAACGGGTGGACGAGCCAGTAGAGGTGGTGGTAGAACTAGGGGTCATTCTGGTAATCAGGGTGATGGTAGGATTGATGGTCAAGGTGGGAAAGTAGGAGGTTAGGGTAGTGAGGTGAATGATGGTGTTAACGGAGTCCCCGACTTCTCCACCATCATTGCACAGCAGTTGCAGAATTTACTTCCCACTATTGTAGCCCAAGTAGGTGACCAAGGTAGAGGTCAAGGAAATGGTAGGAATCAAAACGGCGATGCCGTCAATGACAGCATCCGAGGTGATGTTAGTAGGGGTTGTACCTATAAGGAGTTTTTAGCTTGTAACCCTAAGGAGTATGATGGTAAGGGTGGTGCTATACTGCTGGTTCATTTGTTGGTAAGGCTCTCACGTAGTGGAACTCTCAAATCCACACACAAAGTCGAGAAGCCGCTGTATGTATGTCTTGGGAAGACTTTAAGACTTTAAATAGAGGGGAATTCTGCCTGAGTAATGAAATGAAAAGGTTGGAAACTGAGTTATGATATCATGCTATGGTTGGGGCTGGCCATGCTGCGTATACTGATAGGTTTCATAAGTTGGCTAGGTTAGTTCCTTACTTAGTAACCCTAGAAGGTAAGAGGATTGAAAGGTATGTGTATGGCCTTGCTCCACAAATTCGAGGAATGGTGGCAGCAACGGAGCCAAAGACCATCCAAAAGGCAGTGCAGATAGCTGGCACATTGACTGATGAAGCCCTTAGGAATGGATCCATCAAAAAGAACCCTGAGAAGAGAGGAAATGGGGAAGAACCTAGCAAGGATAGGAATGTGAGAGATGACAACAAAAGGACAAGGACTTGAAATGCTTTTGCTATAACCGCAAACCTTGTTAGGGGAGGGTACACAGGTACGACACCCAAGTGTACCACCTGCAACTATCACCATTCACCTGAGACACCTTGTCATACTTGTTTCAACTGTAACCGCTCAGGACATTTTGCTAAGGATTGTAGAGTGGTGCCTAGGAATGTGAACCCCATCAATGCTATGAACCCAATTGCTAGGACCTGTTACGAGTGTAGTAGTACCGATCATATCAAGGCAGCATGTCCTAGGTTGAATCAGGCCCAAAGGCCAAGGGGAACCCATCAAAACTAAGTCGTGGCTATTAATGGGGGTCAGGGTCGTAGAAACCAAGGGAATCATGCAAGAGGTAGGGCATTTAGTTTAAGAGCAGATGAGGCTTGCCAGGACCCAAACATCATGACGGGTACGTTTACTCTAAATGATCATTATGCTACTACCTTATTTGACTCTGGTGCCGACTATAGCTTTGTTTTCACTACCTTTATACCTCTGTTAGACATAGAGCCCAGTGATTTAGGTTTCAGTTATGAGATTGAGATAGCTAGCGGGCAGCTAGTAGAGATAGATAAGGTCATTAAGGGTTGCAAACTAGAAATAGAAGGTCACGTGTTTGATATAAGCTTGATACCCTTTGGAAGCGGGAGTTTCGATATGATCATAGGAATGGATTAGTTGTCTAACCATAAGGCTGGGATAATTTTCCATGAGAAGGTAGTTAGAATACCACTACCGGATGGAAAAGTACTTAGAGTTATAGGAGAAAGACCGGACAAGAAAGTGAGACATCTAGTGGTTGCTAAGGCCAAGGAACATAAACGAGAAGAACTTGTTGTGGTGAAAGATTTTCTCGAGGTGTTTCCCAATGACCTATCAGGATTACCCCCTAGTCGGGAAATCAAATTTCATATTGAGTTAGTCCCTGGAGCAATACCGGTAGTAAAATCTCCCTATCGATTGGTACCTTCTGAAATGGAGGAGTTGTCGGGTCAACTCAGGGAACTCCATGACAAAGGTTTCATTCGACCAAGCTAGTCGCCTTGGGGAGCACCAATATTATTTATGAAGCAAAATGATGGTCCCTTTAGGATGTGTATTGATTATAGAGAACTGAACAAGTTGACCATTAAGAACCGTTATCCACTCCCTAGGATAGACGACCTGTTTGATCAACTTCAAGGATCACAATACTTCTCTAAGATATATCTTATTTCTGGATACCACCAGCTGAGAGTGCATAAGGATGACATTCCAAAGACTGTGTTTAGAACTCGTTATGGACATTTTGAGTTCACAGTAATGCCCTTTGGTTTGACTAACTCACCAGTGGTATTTATGGATCAGATGAACCGAGTGTGTAGGCCGTATCTAGACAAGTTTGTGATAGTGTTCATTGATGATATTTTGGTTTATTCTAAGACCCGGGAAGAGCATGAAGTGCACCAAGGGCTAGTCTTAGAATTGCTCAAGAAAGAGAAACTGTATGCTAAGTTTTCCAAGTGTGAATTCTGGTTACGAGAAGTATAGTTTCTTAGACATGTGATTAATGGAGATGGTATTCATGTAGACCCTAGTAAGATTGAAGTTGTTAAGAATTGGAAAGCCCCTAGAACTCCGTCTGAAGTTCGTTCATTCTTAGGATTGGCAGGGTGTTACCGTAGATTCATTAAGAACTTTTCTAAGATAGCTAAGCCGCTTACTGTCTTGACTCAAAAAAGTAGAACCTTTGATTAGGGTGAGGAGCAGGAGAATGTGTTTCAAACTTTAAAGGATAAGTTGTGTAATGAACCTGTTCTAGCTCTCCCCGATGGACCAGAGGACTTTATGGTGTATTGTGATGCGTCTGGCTTAGGACTAGGTTCTGTGTTGATGCAAAGAGGTAAGGTGATAGCTTATGCATCTAGGCAGTTGAAAATTCATGAGAAGAATTACACCACCCATGATTTGGAACTAGGTGCGGTTGTGTTTGCACTTAAGATTTAGAGAAATTATTTGTATGGGACAAAGAGTGTCATATATACCGATCATAGAGCCTCCAGCATGTCTTTAGTCAAAAGGAATTAAACATGCGACAGCGTCGCTGGATAGAGCTTTTTAGTGATTATGACTGCGAAAATTGCTACCATCTCGGTAAGGCTAATGTAGTAGCTGATACACTGAGTAGGAAAGAGAGAGTGAAACCTAAGAGAGTTAGAGCTATAAATATGACCCTTTAGTCGAGTATCAAGGATAAGATACTAGCGGCTCAGAAGGAGGCGTTCGATGAGTCTGCAGGATTGCAGAGAGGTTTAGATGAGATGATTAGACTTAGGAATGATGGAGCGTTATACTACCTAGATCGAATATGGGTTCCTTTGAAGGGTGATGTGAGAACCCTGATAATGGATGAAGCCCATAAGTTGAAGTACTCTGTACACCAGGAGCTGATAAGATGTATTATGACCTTAGAGATAGGTATTGGTGATAGGAATGAAGAAGGATATATCTGTTTATGTGAGTAGGTGTTTGACTTGTTTAAAGGTTAAGGCTGAGCACCAAAGGCCATCTGGCTTGCTTCAGCAACCTAAGATTTACGAATAGAAATGGGAAGGGATAGCAATGGATTTTGTGACTAAGTTACCAAGGACTAGTAGTGGGCATGACACAATCTGGGTCATTATGGACCGATTGACTAAGTCTGCTCATTTTCTACCTATGCGTGAGGATTATAAGATGGATAGGTTAGCTAGACTATACCTGAATGAGATTGTTGCTAGGCATGGTGTGCTAATCTCGATCATATCTGATCGTGATAGTCGGTTCACGCCGAGGTTTTGACAGTCAATGCAAGAGGCATTAAGAACCCGTTTAGACATGAGTACGGCTTACCACCCTCAGACCGACGGTCAGAGTGAGCGTACTATTCAGACTTTGGAAGACATGCTTAGAGCGTACATCCTAGACTTCAGGGGAAGTTGGGATGTTCATCTTCCATTAGTTGAGTTTTCATATAACAATAGTTATCATTCTAGTGTGAGATGTGCGCCGTTTGAGGCTTTGTATGGTAGAAAGTATCGTTCCCCAATTATGTGGGCAGAGGTTGGAGAGGGTCAGTTGATAGGACCTGAGATAGTGCAAGAAACCACTGAGAAATCTTGCAGATTAAGGATAGACTTAAGGCTGCGCGAGATCGTCAGAAAAGTTATGCCGATAGGAGGAGAAAGCCTCTAGAGTTCAGTGTAGGTGACCATGTCTTGGTCAAAGTATCGCCTTGGAAAGGTGTGGTACGCTTTCGGAAGAACGGGAAATTAGCACCTAGGTTTGTTGGACCTTTTGAGAACATTGAGAAGGTAGGCCCAGTGGCCTATCGATTAGATTTACCTGAGGATTGAATGGTGTTCATGACACGTTCCACGTGTCAAACCTTAAGAAGTGTTTGGCTGACCCAACACTGCAAGTGCCTTTGGATGAGATCCGATTTGATGCTAAGTTGAACTTTGTGGAAGAGCCTGTGGAAATCTTGGAATAAGAGTTCAAGAAGTTGAAGCGGAGTAGAATTGCCATCGTCAAGGTTCGGTGGAATTCGAAACGTGGACCTTAATTTACGTGGGAACGTGAAGATCAGATGAAACTTAAGTATCTGCATCTATTTAGTGTTGATAAGTAGTCAAATTTCAAGGGCAAAATTATTTTAAGTGCGGTAGAATGTAACCCTTGCCCTTTTTATGTTCTGAATATTCTAATATTAGTCATTTGACTATTTGACGTTTGTCAGTTTTATTAGAATATGTACTGTGTTGACGGTGGTGAACTTATGTGATTGAGGTGATTTATGGTTATATGGTGTATAATAATCCTTTTTAAGGGTATTATTATGTTATTTATATTCCGGGTGGTTGACCCGTGAATTTTTTAGAAATGCCGAAAAACAAGTCCCTACACGTCCGTAAATGTCCAAATGAGTTTTTGGGGAATAAAGCGTGAAAATATGTAATCGAAGGCAATTTGACTGTGAAATATGTCGTGTGAATAGTCTAGATTCATGGAAAAGTATTTTTGAACTTATTAAAAAGACTAGGAAACTTCGGGTAACGTTTTAAAGTAACAAACTTTGAGTCTTAAGAGAACCCGAGACAAAATGAAGACACCTCGAGCCCTTTGGATACCATGTTGGCGCACCCACTAAAGGACATGTAGGGGCTTCATTTTTTTGTTCTTTGGTCCCTCTTGTATTGTCCCATTCAATTTATAATTTAAGCTAGACTCACACAACATGCATTTTTCATTTCATCTCAAAAACATTTTCTTGTTTTCTCTCTTTGCCTTGCTCGTCCGATTCTATACACACAAACAATACAATTTTGTTGATTTTGATCAAGAACATGAAGATTTAGATGAGTTTAGGATGATTCTAGTAGTCGGGTTATTATTTAAACAACGTTTGGGTTGTCAGATCGTGTCTTAACTCACTTTCAAACCCCTCTTTGTTAGTTGATCTTTTCCTAAATATTATTGTATTTTTAGATGTGTTATGATGCATAGATGAATGTTGTACGGTGCATTTTTTTAATATCGTAAACTAGAAATTTTTAAAAGTAAATAAAGGGGTGTTTGTTTCGGTTCGAACAATAATTAAAAAGGGATAAGGGATTATCATTTTTATGTCGTGGTTGTAATGGTTGAAAAATATTTAGATATTATGTAGCTTATTTTTAGCCTAGCTTAAACTATAAGCTTATCCGGCTTATTTTAGCTTAATAATATTCGGTTGGAATAATGGTTTTAAGGGAATCTGGTTTTGGTTATTTACTTATGGTTTTCTTATTTTTATGTGAGCTTATTTAGTAAACTTATTTTTGGTATGCTAGATGAACTAAGAACCTTATTAGCTTATTCAAAAAACTATAAACATGTTTTTGGGC
This sequence comes from Tanacetum coccineum, assembly GCA_026074375.1. Taxonomy (NCBI): domain Eukaryota; kingdom Viridiplantae; phylum Streptophyta; class Magnoliopsida; order Asterales; family Asteraceae; genus Tanacetum; species Tanacetum coccineum. The sequence continues at coordinate 63,547 of BQNB010011210.1, forward strand.
TTATTATAACCCACGGCCCAAAAAGCCCAATAAGATGTGGCTTATCATGGGCTTTTTGAGGTCTGGCTTATTTTGCATAGCTTATTGATTTGATTATTTTTTGATATTCGAAATACCTATTTACGTATTGTATGAACCTTGGTTCGGTGTTGAACTTGGGGTATTTTCGGAATGACTTGTTTTTGCCATGGTAGGCCGCGACCCAAAATGGAAGCCCAATAAGCTTCGACTTAGTTGCGGGGCTTTCCATTCGGCTTATATTCTATATACTCTCAATATGTCTTTGTAAATCGATTCGGTGGACTAAATATGGTTAGGAGCTAATCGATACTAATTGGGTTTCTATTGGGCTTAAGGGCCAATAAGCGAAAATTGTGTTTTATATGAATTAAAATGGACCTTTTGAAAATAAAACATATTTATTATAGGCGTTGAAAGTCGTTGAGGAAATGCGCTTTGATTAAACTTGTGAGGATTAGGAGATTTTTGGTATGTTGGTCAGAAATGGTGAAATTTTGGAAAGTTGTTTGAAATGAGGTTTGAAACCTTAGAAAATGTGTGCATAAATGAACGGGCCATGCCGAAATTTTGTAAAAATCTATACTTAGAATTTTTATTTTGAAAACGTACTTTTTTGACAACTAATAAAATATTTTTATTTTTATATAGTCTCGACTATAAGTAAAAAAGTATTTTATAAATTATAAAATAAGAAAACTCCTTAAGTGTTTTGCATTAAAATCAACGTTTCATTTTTTTCCTTAAAACATATAAAGTAATTTAACAAGTGACTCATATTACTTACCTATTGATACTTAAATAGTATATGTATATTATACTAAGGTATGAGGCTAGAACATGTATCTTTGAAACTTAGTCGTCAACCATCACAACCCTGATATCATTAAGGGTAACCGTACCATACCTCTGACCTTTATGCATCGACTTGAAAACACTCTTTTGGAGCTGTTAATTATAAGAAATTGAACATTAACTGGATTAGGTCGTGACTGGACGTCGTTGCACTTGCTTGTTTGATCTTGATCTTTGCTAACTAGCACCTTTTTTTAAAGGCGAGTTCTCAAAGACCCACTTTTTACTCTTTTCTGTTGGGGGGGAAATTATCTCAAATCGTTTTTTGGATTGTTTTCTTACTTGCGAACTTTTAGTTCTGTTTTGGACATTGTTGTTGTGCCTTATGATTGCTATTGAATGACTATGAGATTGGGAGACTTGTATGTGGATCATGATGTGGTATTTTGAGAGGTATCTTGTGATCTTGTAAACTTGTGAAACTTGTGATCTTCCGCACATTTGTATAGATCCAGCTGGTAGGTTTTGTGGCGTGTTAACTTAGAAGCTTGATCTTAAGGGTGTTGTATCTCAATCTATGTTAGTGGTGATTGTATCTATGGACCTTCGCTAGCATGTGTTGCTATAGTTGGTATTTATCTATTGCATGTATGACAGGCATATTGCACATTTGTTTCACCTTTTGCAACTATAGGCACAGCAACGGGTGTGGTAATCAAAACCTACGAGCTCTCCAACTTTATGTTTACCTTTTCGAGATATTTCAAGAAATGTTAATGATCTGGGATGTTTTTTTACGAGCTTTAGCTTGACCTTAAGGGAATCCGGTATGGATCAATATTTATGAGAGCACTTGCTTGTTATTTTGATAGATCTTGTGCAACTTTAGATTTTGTTATCTTGAGACTCGCTTCTCCTTGCGTAGGGAATTTTGATTTGAAATCTTTAGACTATGTTGATGTGGTCTTTGGACGGGCTCTTTCCCAAAGTGACTTGCTGGTCGGAGGAATGTCACGACACTTATCTTGAATGCATTTTAGTATTTCTCTATTTTGTATCTTGTGTTGTGACAATCACTTCTCTGTCTCATCCCGTGTTTCCGCCTTGACAGGGTGTGACATAGCGAATGCTGATGATGGGGTTCTGGGTTTTTAACATTGTTAGACTGTAGTTTTGTGACGGCATGGTTGTATGTTTCACAGTTAGAAAAAAGGTTGTCTACAGTTTGTATCACCTTTGCTTGGTTCCAGTGCACTGGTAACCGTGATCTCATCTTGCTTTTAAGGTCGAAAACATCATCTAGAGTCTGATCTCTAAGGTTTCCCAAAGTATTCAGATGGAATTGAAAGACACTGATTTTTCCTTGTGCTGCTAAGATCTCTGGTGGTATCTTCTTCGGGTCTGCTGGCTTGTATTTTTCTACCAGCTCTGTACATGGATGGTCCACCACTTTGTCCGCTGCTGGTCTGAAGAAAGTGATTAGGGCGGTTGTAGTCATGTCTGTGATGTATCCCTTGAATTTGTAACTGTATGTTTAGTGCCGACATGTTAAATTATTTGTATTTTGTTGGCTTTGGTCACGCGTAGTATTGATATAAGGTACCTGAAGAAGGGGTCTGGTTGTGGGTCATGATCTAAGCAAATATAACTGTCTCCCTGAGATGTTGTTGCTATGCCGCATTGATGGCATGAGATGTAGTACCAATCTCTAGTTAAGTTAATGACAGTAATTGTGGCTTTAGCGGTGAATCTGACGCTCTGTGGTTGTTTGTGTAACTTAGTAGGATCTACTCAGTTTATTTAAGGGAAGAAGTATGGATTTAAGAAGTCACCTTGTAGCTGTTCGGATTTTGTTCCATTATCGTCTTTAATGAGAATTTGTTTCTTGTTTTCGCTTGCTGAACGTCTTGATATGGAATCTTACAAATTATAAGTAGAGAAGAGTCTTCGTATCTGGCTTTGAAACAAACGGTTAGTTGTGGTTAGAATTATGAAATAAGACTTTGGATCAGTCTAGATGATTAAAGGTTAGGTTTATTTGCACAACACGTGATTTTGCAGGGGGCCTTTCAGGAATGTTTGGGTTAAAATAGTAGTATGTTGCTGAACTTGTGGAAAGCTGGTAGTCTGTAGTAATAGTGTTAGCGTTGCAGTTAGTATGTCAGGTTTAAAACTTATATATGTTGCATTTTTTAGACTGCTGACTTATTACCTCGGTATTTAGAAACCTGGCATGAGCTGACCGCTATAATCATCACAGAGCGTGAGCTCGATGATGTTTCCACTGTCAATTGTATGAATTTGGTATTAGCTTTTTCTTAATTTCTTATAAATATAATTTTGTAACTTACTGAGGTTTTCATCTCAATGTTCTTGATTCCTTGTATTTGTTTGGGTCTCTTAAAGTCGTTGTATCACAATTGCTCTTAGGCAGCTATGTAATTGAAAAGTAAATACAAGTTATGACACATCGTTATAGTCTATTACTTTGTAAATTGGAAGTCTGTACTTTTTTAGTGTTCGATTGTTTTTTAGGAGTTAATAATTTTTCTTAATTTTTTTCACAAAAATAGCTACAAGTGGCTATATTGCACATTGTTTTGTAACAGTGGTTTACTTTGTGTGTGAGTGGAGTGCCATCTGTAGTTATCAGACAACGTTGCATGTAGGTTTTGAGGCAAAAGAATTGTTTCACCCTGTATATAAATACGTGCAGTGTTGAGCATGTGTGGCACCATCAGAGATTTTCCTAAAAAAAATTTGTCAAAAAATGGCTAACATAAGGCAACCGTTATTTCATAAGTTATCTCGTGCTGTTGATTCTCATGATATTAGGGATCAGTTGTCAGTGTTGTTTAGGAGGGAAGTTGCTAAAGGCTTAGTGAAAATAGAGGACTATTTTAAGCTATCTGATGAGCTAAGAATCGGTGTGGATATGAGGGATGGATATATCATCGAGCTTCAGATATCTGATATGTCGAAGGAGGTTCTTAAAAGTATTGAAATTTTGAGGCTAATGTAGGTTGATGACATGAAGAAGGCTTCTCGTTTGGCATTGATGGCTAGAGAGATTCAGGACAAAGTATATGAGAAGAACACTTTCATTGCGAAGCTTAGAGAATAGAGGGTTGGTTAGCGTGTGGCTTCTAGTCTCTTTCAAGTAACTATGTTGTTGTGTGTGTATTTCTGGAGTCGATGGTTTCTGAATAAATGTGTTGTCGTTTGTCCGGTTGTAGTTTCAGCCTGTGTTTAATAATGGTAAATGTGAGAAGTGTTATAAGTAACTGTTTAGTCTATTGCATGGTACAATAAGATGGTTTTTAAGCGATGTTTGTGCATGCCGTCTGTTTTGTATGTTGTTTTCTGGTTGATCTTGTATTTTATGTTATCATGTTTAGTTTTAACTAAGGTTTGATACTTATTGTAAAGATATATTCTGTAAAAGATAAAAAGAGAATGGTACCTGTTAGAATGGGGTGCTTGCATTTTAAGTTGTTGCAAGTTTGGCCAGTTTGATTGCTAGCTGGTTGTAAGAAGTAAATTAAAAGTAGTGTTGTGGAAATGCTGTTGCTGATATTGTTTCTACTTTGTGTATTTACCAAACCGAAGGCTTATTTGATTTTCTAGAGCTTGTTGATAGCGACTGGTAGCTTCACAAAGAAAGTTAGAATGCGGTAGGCTTGTGGATTTCCTATTTTTGGTCGGAGTAATCCCACGCCTTTCATAAGCCCATGTTAGCTTGTATAGCATTACCCTGCGATTGCATATTTATTGTTATACATATGTCGTTGATCCATCCATTATTTGCATATAAATTAGGCATGGGTGTACCTCTCGGTCAAGCAGAATGCAGCAGAAAGCATATGGAGTCATTTCTGGTGGGGATTTTGCAATCCATTTTCTGTAAACTTTGGCTTAGTTAACCTAAACAAAAGTTCTGATGAATCATGTTAAACCATAAACCAAAAAACTGGTAAAAGTAGCGTATGGAAGGGGTCGTGTGTCAACGGAAGCAATAATTTATGTTATGAGGAGGAACTATGAACAACAGGAAAAAAATTGAAAACATCTGTTGTTAATGTCATCTTTTTTAAAATTTTGAGTTATCTAATAAAGAGAAAAACATATTTATGAAAATTTATTGAGACGCCGGTGTGTCATGTAATTTTTTCAAAAAGTCTTTGTATACTATACTTTTTGTAGTATTTAAGGATTGGTCTTCTTGGGGTGCAATAAGAATTTTTAGACCATGAGGGGTTGTGGCTCTTGATAATGCGACATAGAGCTGGCCATGACCAAAAATTGGTTGGGGAAGATAGACGCCAATTTTGTTAAGAGATTGCCATTGGCTTTTATTTATTATCATGTCGTAACAGAGTTTTATGGGAAATTGTCTTCGTTTGAAAACAAAAGGGAGGTTGGGATATTTGTAGATGAGTGAAATTCGATGGATAAATACTTTCTCCCCTACTCTTATTCCCGTTATAATCTGCACTTCGATTAGTTTTGTCATCAATTGCCTAACTATCATCCTTGTACCATTACATAGCCCCCCGACAAGGTTTACATTCCTTAGAAGCATGACTGGTGCGCCAACTTTAAGCTCAAGGTGATGTAGAGGAAATCCTGAGCCTACCACTTATGCAGTGTTCCCCCCTAGCCCAATGGTCTACTGGATAAAGCATCTCTGTTTCAGCGCCATCATTTCCAGTTGGCGTTGCTTCATTTTGACTCATGTAACTTGTACTTTCGCCAGGGACCATGTTAAGAACTTTAGAGTTGATGATGTCGGCGGTTTCATTTTTGGGACATACAATTGCCTTCTGTTGAAGAGTCATCGCTGATGGTATGTGAAGAGTACTTTGGTCATAGATGAAGTCGACTAGCTTTGAAATACCTTGTTCATCAGGAGTGAGGCAGCAGCTAGAAGGAATGTCGATCCAAGATGTATTTTCAGGATCCTCTTCTGCTGGGCGGCCTGTTTTTTTGTCACCAATATCAAGTAGCCAAGAAGCGTTGACCAGGCTACGTTCTTCTAAAGTGGTGTCTGATCTTGCAAGTCTCATGTTTTGTTTTAATGTGAAAACCTTGAAAGATGGCCATAATGCAGATTCAGAAATGCAAGATGCTATTATCTCCATCTTTGATGCTCCTTTTTTCACTGGAAGTGTTTGCCGAAAGTCACCACCTAGGAGAACTAACTTGCCTCCAAATAAAGAGAACAATTTGTTAACGATGTCTTTGAGGCTTCTATCGAGTGCTTCAAAGCAACGACGATCATTCATAGGAGGTACTTCGGCCCAGATATATAAGTTTAGTGTACGGCTAACAACTTTCCATGCTGGGTATTCTTTGTAATTTCTAACATAGGGACTCCTCCGCATTTAATTCAATGAGGGAGCTTAATCTGGATTGTGCATGTTGCGACCGTGATGGGTAGAAATAAAGAGGTAATACCTGAAGATGCGACTTAGCTCGTAGTATGTGTAACGTTAGTTAAGTAAACTAGCCCGGCCCAAGGTCCATGGGAAGCCCATTAGAACCCATGAGCCGGCCATAACATGTAGTATATAAGCCCTCTCCTAGCCCTGGAGAGGGGTTGGTTGTTCTATTTGTTACATTCCATCTAATAAACATCATCCATTCCATCCACTCTTTCTCTCTAACATCACAACCCACATCTCACTCTTGTTCTTGGATTGATCATAAGATTACATGTTTCTACAATAGTTTCTCTCTTCAATGAGGAGTCTGTTAGCTAGCTGCTCTAATAGATCTGCAGAAGGTGACAGGAGACCAAAGCTTTACAACAATTTACCAAAGTTGTTTAGAATAATCTTTAATTCATAGAGTGTATATCCTTGCAGTGAGTTGCCATTAAGATGGTAGTTAGGAATCTGCACTTTTTCTGACACTTTCTTTGGTATATCTTGACTCATCTGTTCCCTATACTTTGTCTAAAGTTTAGATGGATCTGCGATGTCACAATTGAGTAGTATGTGAGAAAAGATAAATCTTAGCTGCTCAGAAGTTGCAGATGCACATGCCTCCTCAAGTGCAGTTTACCATTCTTTGTCATCGCCTAGTAGACCCAACTTATCAGTCGGATAAAAAACGTCGTTAATAGTTTGTACTTCGAAGAAATCCTTGCATCCCTTTTGATGGCATAGTAACATTCTTATTAAGAATAATTCTCCTGAAGTTGGATGCATATATGCTAGACGTCCGATCGATGACTTGCTGTTTCTCCATGGTAACCAGCTCTTACTATCAGAATTCCACACAAATTCCGATGGGAATTCCAAATATGATAGATGTCTACCCATTTCATTACGGTTCAATGCTGGTTTGTTTGTTTTAGTGCAATGATTTACTTATCTCAAAGTGGCATATCATTCTTAAGACTTAAGCGGGTCATCATCCTAAGACCTAGACATAATTAATCCTATCACAATTAACACGTCCGCATAAAGCATCCTTTAGTTTAATTATAATCTATCTTAAGGAATCAAAGCAGTGGTGATCTTGTTAAAACCCTAGTCTAACGAGACTTTACCCACTTATTGTTTGATGGTGTTTTATATACTGGTAGTCCACTATTCAAATCTTTATCAGTTAATTAAGAGCATGATTGCTGAAACATAAACGGGTCACCTACCGATCCAACTAATCTCATATTTTAAAAACAAAGACAGAATGTTATTTGTGATCTTATTGGTCCAATAATATAAAACACGATATGCAGAGCTATCCCGATATCTAGATTACTTTTTAGGTATCACTAAACCTAGTTGAATGATACGTCGCATATACAAACACATAAACAAGTATGAGGTGATAAACATAATTAAACAATCAACGATTAATTAAGAAATCGATTTTAAAACAAACCAAACATTGAACTTTCATTAAGATAGCTAATACCTGAGGGTATTAGCCCACAACCATTGTAATTATACAAGTGTAATCAAACAATGAAAGTCAAACGATTAAGAGAGTAAAAATTTGTAACAACCTGAGTTTCACGATGCGTATGACGATCGCGAGTTCGACGTCATTATTATTATTTTATGAATTTTTGTAAGTGAATGTCGACATTTAAAATTTTATTTGTCATAAATAATTATTTTCGTATTTTATTTCGAACGGGAATTTAAAATATTTATTTTTTACATTTCGCGAGTCACCGTTTGACCGCGTGTTCGTTAACCGTTTCGAGCATCGTAAAAATCTACGGTGCATCTCGTTATTATTTCTATGACCGTAAATAATTATTTTTGAACCTTGTTGTCTTCGTTCCTTGTCTTTGGCCAAAGCTCGCATTTATGACTCGCGTTTTATTTAAATATTGTCAAGTTAACTTTTAAATTAAAATGTTACATAAAATTAATAAGTAAATAAAAAGAAAAAAATTATTACTTATGCATGCTTGTAGCCCCTAGGTCGATGCCTAGATCCCACACACACTCTCAATGTATAATTTTTCTTTCCAAGGTTCATGATTACATAGTTGCTTCTAGTTTTGAATAAAGGTCTTACACTCTCATACACAAAGCAAATGTTTCAAAGATTTTTCTCTCCCTCTTGTTCCTTGGGTTCGGCCAGATACAAACACCCACACACATTCACCATTTTTGTATTTTATCTTGCAAACACATCCAAATATTACATAAATGATGATTTAAATCAAAAAGGAACCAAGTTTGAGTTGTTTTTCTCCTCCCTTTTTCTCTTTTTGCTTGGGCTGAATACCCAACACCAACACCCTTGGTGGTTTTAATTTTCTAGCTCATAACACTAGTACAAAAAGTAGATTTGGTCACACATGGGAAAAATTGAACGGCCACACAATCACATATTTATGTGGCTAAAGGTACCAAAATAGACAACATTTACTAATTAGCCATACATGAAAATTTCGATTTTGTGACCATTAGAACTGTATTGCCACACATTCGAACATTTTGTGGCTAAAGGTAACTGGTAATATTATTTAGCCACATATGAATTTGGAACGCGTGACAAATACAAGTAAGCTTAAAGTATTAGTCACGATATACATATAAATAGTGACAATTATATGTCACACACTTGAACAATGTGACCAAATTGGCATATATGATCACATGAAGTAATTTTTTATGTGTCTAAATCATACAGTCAAGTTTTGTCACACATTATTTAAGGGTGACTGCTATCTTTTGCTAATTATTTGGCCACATATGAATTTGGGACGCTTGACAAATGAAAAGTAAGGTTGAATCATTAGTCACGATATACATATAAATAGTGACAAATATATGTCACACACTTGAACACTGTGACCAAATGCCATATATGGTCACACTAAATGTTTTGTTACACATTATTTAAGTGTAGCCAAAATCCAGTACATATGGTCACGTGACTGAATATGTGTGTTTAAAGTTTAGTTTGTGTTAGCTTGCCAAAAGCTAATGTGTATAGTCACATTTACTTCTAGCACGATCATGTGACTATATGCCTTTACAATAGCAACAGCATATCACAAATGTGTGTCTAAATTATGTTTATGGCCATATTTAAGGTGATTATATGTGACCAATATATTCATAACAGTCACATCATGAAGTATTTACGTGGCTATTATTTAGAACAAAATGTGAAATCGGTCATCATTAGATTTCATGCTTTTTGTAACTAAATATTACAAAAGGCCACACAAACATAAAAATCATGTGACCATTAAACGATCAATAGTCACACAAAATACAGATTTCTTTACTTTAAACAACATATGGTCACACTTATTAACACTTTTAGTCACATATTACAAAAGGCCACACAAACATAGAATTCATGTGGCTATTGGATAATCAATAGTCACATAAACTACACATTCTTCGCTTTAAACAACATATGGTCACACTTATTAACATTTTTGGTCACTTCATGCTTAATTGTATGTGACTAAATACCCAAAAAACATGCTTTGTGTGTCTAAATATTACAAAAGGCCGCACAAACATAAAATTCATGTGGCCATTAGATTAACAATAGTCATACAAAATGCACATTTCTTCACTTTAAACAACAAAAGGTCACACTTATTAACACTTTTGGCCACTTTATGCTTAATTGTATGTGACTAAATACCCAAAACAAACATGCTTTGTGTGACTAAATATTACAAAAAGCCACACAAACATAACATTCATGTGGCCATTGGATGAACAATAATCACACAAAATACACATTTCTACACTTTAAACAGCATATGGTCACAATTATTAGCACTTTTGGCCACTTTATGCTTAATTGTATGTGACTAAATTCCCAAAACAAACATGCTTTGTGTGAATAAATATTACAAAAGGCCACACAAAAATAAAATTAATGTGGCTATTTGATGATCAATAGTCACACAAAATACACATTTCTTCACTTTAAACAGCATATGGTCACACTTATTAACACTTTTGGCCACTTTATGCTTAATTGTATGTGACTAAATACCCAAAACAAACATGCTTTGTGTGACTAAATATTACAAAAGGCCACACAAACATAAAATTCATGTGGCCATTGGATGATCAATAGTCACACAAAATACACATTTCTTCACTTTAAACAGCATATGGTCACACTTATTAACACTTTTGGCCACTTTATGCTTAATTGTATGTGACTAAATACCCAAAACAAACATGCTTTGTGTGACTAAATATTACAAAAGGCCACACAAACATAAAATTCATGTGGCCATTGGATGATCAATAGTCACACAAAATACACATTTCTTCACTTTAAACAGCATATGGTCACACTTATTAACACTTTTGGCCACTTTATGCTTAATTGTATGTGACTAAATACCCAAAACAAACATGCTTTGTGTGACTAAATATTACAAAAGGCCACACAAACATAAAATTCATGTGGCCATTGGATGATCAATAGTCACACAAAATACACATTTCTTCATACACACTCACAACTACACTTAATACATTTCTAAACTTTCAAAACTCTCTCACTAAGATAAACTTCTTTTTTTCTCCTTATCTTATTCGGCTTACATCAAACCGAATCCATACACGACCCACATTTCATTCTAAAGACACAAGTGCAATTAAGTTAGCATACAAGGTTGTTAAGAAGTGTACGCGAGCTAAGGGTCGGGTATACCAAGCTTTGAAGCTTAAGATTATACACGTTTGGGTGTATGCGAGTCGGGTTTACGTCTAAACTTACCATCAAGGAAACTAGGACTCTTGTAAGTCACTACACCACTCGTATTATTTTTGTCACTTTGTTTACTAGTTATAATGTCACGTTAACATATAAAGTACGCCAAGCGAGACTTAGGACGAGCTCAAAGTAACTACACGCGTACAGTATCACGCATAAATATGGGTACATGCGACCTTGTGTATGATGGAACCTATAACGTGAACACTAAGACTACCAACGAATTTCACGAAGTTACGCGTAACATATTAGTAAAAATGGACGAGTGGTTGGAAACAATATTACGACGTTAATGAACGTTTACATGTTATGGACAGATTAGGAAATGCTAGACACCTTGTTTTGGTACTAGGCGATTTAACGAAACCATAGGAGACACTAATAAACCATTCGGACCCTTACTAGACTTCGCGACCCATCTTCGTGAGCCCACAAAACCCATAAGCTACAAATAAGCTAGGACGGCTTATTTATGGGCTTAAGCGGCTTATAAGAATTATTATGAGCCTAAGAAAAGCTAGTGGACTCTAAGAAGTCAAGCCTGAAATCACTAGAACCCATACCGCTCTATCGAGCCCAATAGGCCCATCAGTAGCTTATTAGCTATCCTGAATAAAGCTAAAATAAGCAAACTGACCTTCTAAGTGCTTAACGGACTAAAACAAAGTTATTGGACCTCAATGGGCCGAACCAAATAGATTTAAAACCTTTCGGGCCATTAATGGGCCCGAAAGCTCATTAACAAGTGCTTATTGGCTTATTCCAATAAGCTGAAACCAAGACAGATTAATCTGAGTTAAAACGTATAGGAAATAAGCTAAAGAGCCAAGGGAAACCTAAATGGTGTGTAATCTGGTTAAGCTATTAGGCTTACGGGACCAATAAGCTCGAAATAAGCCATAATAAGCTCCTCGAGCTTATTCTAAGCTTATCAGACCCTGCTGAGCTTATTGGAACCTTGTGAACTTATTAAAATCATTTTGGACCTTTAGAACACTTAATGGACCTTAATGGGCCCAATAAGGCCCATTAAGCCATAATAAGCTCGTTAGAGCTTATTTATAAGCTATGGCGGCTTATATGGTTTATTTTGACATAATTAAACATATTGCCACTTGGTGGGATTTAATTGGAGTAAAAATGCAATTTTTACAAAGCCGGAGTAACTAATATACTACCAGTAGGAATGACTATAACTACCAGGAGTAACTAATATACTACCAGTAGGAATGACTATAACTACCAGGAGTAACTAATATACTACCAGTAGGAATGACTATAACTACCAGGAGTAACTAATATACTACCAGTAGGAATGACTATAACTACCAGGAGTAACTAATATACTACCAGTAGGAATTGCTATAACTACCAGGAGTAACGATGAATAAATTATTTCTAACACGTATGCACCATCACACAAGTGATAACAGTATATATAAACTAGCAATTTATTGTAGTTTATACATTGAGTCTTTAGCCTAAATTTGTAGACTAAGACTGGCCGTATTTACTTAGGTATTTGACGGTGTGATTCATACTTGGATATCTATTATCAATTTCTAGGACTATTACTGAGTGATTCATAGCCCAGTGGGTTTTACAATTATTAAATGATTTAACATCCTTGCGTGTGAGAATGCTTTGTTTACAATTTGACTGAACAAGTGTACAATTTCTACAACTAATACATGTTTGCCTAGAAGCGATAACCCAATGAGCCCGTTATATGAACTGTTATTGGCATAGTTGTAGTTGGGAAATGCATTTGTGGAGCGCGAATACTATGATAGAACTATTCGGATAGACAATCCCGTTCGAATGACTAGCTATCACCGGGAAACGAACGTTATGAATGGTCGAATTTGGGGTGTTTCGGTAGAACATCAACCAGGGGCAATTTACTGGCAATTATTTGCATCAAACATGTCAATCTTCGTGTCATGAAAGCTTAGGAAACGTAATTCACTTTTTATGAAGTTTTGCATGTTGTTTGCGAACTCAACACTTGAAATCAAGCGGTCCTACTATGATTTTACAAAAACCTATGAATTCAACAACATTATGTTGACGTTTAAGCATGTTTTTTCAGGTCAGAAGGCACGAGTCGATATACATTGAAGTCAATAATTGCAGAGTCCAACATTTATGATTTGGGTTCTTATACACTTTGGACAATGTATAGAACCGGAATCTTATTTTATTGTTGCACAAATGTGAAGCCATGAGCTTATGTAACAAACATATTTTGTTAAACCAATGTATCTTTTTCAAACGACATGTTTATGGTCGTTCTCCATATCTTTCTGATATGGATCCATAAAATGTAACGCCCTCGGATATTCAAACATTCCGCCGCGTGCTTAGATTTGAGGGTGTTACACTAAATATTACAAAAGGCCACACCAACATAAACTTCATGTGGCTATTGGATGATCAATAGTCACACAAAATACACATCTCTTCCCTTTAAACAGCATATGGTCACACTTATTAACACTTTTGGTCACTTTATGCTTAATTGTATGTGACTAGATACCAAAATAAAATTGGTGTGTACTAAATATACTAAAGAGGCCACACAAATATAAAATTCATGTAGCCATTGGATGATAAATAGTTACACAAAATACACATTTATTTACTTTAAACAGCATATGGTCACACTTATTAACACTTTTGGTCACTTTATGCATAATTGTATGTGACTAAATACCAAAAAAAAAAACATGCTTTGTGTGACAAAAATATTACAAAGGCCACACAAACATAACTTCATGTGCTATTGTATGATCAATAGTCCACACAAAATACACATTTCTTCCCTTTAAACAGCATATGGTCACACTTATTAACACTTTTGGTCACTTTATGCTTAATTGTATGTGACTAAATACCCAAAAACATGCTTTGTGTGACTAAATATTAGAAAAGGTCACACAAACATTAACTTCATGTGGCCATTGGATGATCAATAGTTACATAAAATACATATTTCTTCACTTTAAACAGTATATGATCACACTTATTAACACATTGGTCACTTTATCCAGTACATCTGTCGACGCAACTTAATATGGGTGTTTTAAAGTTGTAGTTTTGTGTTAGCTTGCCAAAAGCTAATGTGTATAGTCACATTTACTTCTATGCACGATCATGTGACTATATGCCTTTACAATAGCCACAGCATATCACAAAGGTGTGACTAATTAAGTTTTATGGCCACATTTAATGTGATTATACGTGACCAATATAATCATAACAGTCACATCCGTAAAGTATCATGTTGCATTAATTAGAGCAAAAATGTGAAATCGAATGTGACCAATATTTTCATAACAAGAAAATAAAAAAGGATTTTACACCCCAGCGAGAATCGAACCTGCGACCTCCCTTTCGGAAGTCATGTGGGTTACCATCTTGCCAGAGTAACCTATTCATTAATGTTATGCATTTTCTTTGTAATATAGAAGTTTAAGCTTCATTGTTTTTGGCTAGTAGCTTAAAGAGTGCTTATAGAAACTGCTTATTAAACCATGGCTTCTTCTCCCTCTACTTATTTTCAACTTGTTTCACTTTTAATAAGGTTTTAATAAGTAATTTAGCTTGCAAATACAATGTGCAAGTGCAATGTGCAAATGCTTGCTTGTAAATGCAAGCTACAAATGCAATGCACAAATGCAATGTGCATATGCAATCTGCAAATGCAATGTGCAAATGCTTGCTTGCAAATGTAAGCTGCAAATGCAATGTACAAATGCAATGTGCATATGCAAGCTGTAAATGCAATGTGCAAGCTGCAATAACAAACAAACCAGATAATAAGTAGATTTAATAAGCAGTTTTAAACCCGATAATAAGCACTTTAATAAGCAGAATTAAGCAGTTTATTAGCAACTTCATGAATCATCTAGGGCATCGCTCGGGTTTGAAAGCCTCATATACAAACATATAAACCAAACATAAAGTAAAAAATTAATAGATAAAATGAAATCCTTCACAAGAGTATTTGCAGCAAAACAAAAGCTTTAAAAGGTTCTGCACATTACAAACATAAATCTATAAACAAGTACAAAAAATCGAATGTCTATATGCTTTAAAAGAGCATGTGAAATACGATAAAGGTAGAGTGTGACAACTTGAGCATGACATGGTTCACTTGGATTTTCGTATAACAACACCTCCATAGTTAGTTTGATAGTAGTCATCTCGTGATTCATTACCCAAGTCACGTCGATTTACACATGGCAATATGTTATAATTGCGCTGGTGAATGACGCTACTAAATTCCTCATCGACTTCGTCATACGTATCTTTGTAATTCTTGGGAGGTGTCTTAAAGACAATAGACACTTTTTTATCTATCTAGTCTTTCACATAAAACACTTTTCGTGCTTGTGAGGCTAATATGAACGGATCACCCTTGTGGCCTAAATTATTCAGGCCAACCAATGTATACCTAAGATTATCACGTTTCACACCACCATCTTTGTGATTAACCCAATCACATTTGAAAAGAGGAATTTGCCTAAAACGGTAATCTAGTACCCATATCTCTTGTAAAACCCTGTAATAAAATGCTTGTCTTGTAGTTACAACTTCTTTAGATATGTCCAGATCTATTGCCTCAACACTAACCCTACTGTTCTGGTAAACTTTACCATCATGACATTTCGTACGAAAGGTATACCCATTGATGTTATATGCATTGTATTTCACTACGGTGGCGTGTGGTCCATATGATATCCACCTTACAGTTTCTGATACACTTTCTTTGGAGATCGCTAACACTTTCTCAACTTGAATTTCATTACAAGTATATATTAGCTTCAAATTGAAGGAACAACAAACAAACAATTATAAATAACATACGATTAATTACCTCTTTACATAACCACATAGCAAAAGATTTACTGTGCTTATTCTCCAGAAATGCTATTCGTTTACCCGGGTTTTCTCTTTTCAAAACTTGCTTGTGTCTCCTGAAACAATGTCTTTGATTATTATATTTGATAGAACATTTTAAGTAAAAAAATAGACATGTGTTAGTAATACTTGTTGGGATTAAAAGTCTTCTTAATTCTGTTTGGATTACTGCTGCTCATGTTTGTATTAATGCTGCTTAGCTGAATTTAGTGCTGCTCATGAACTTCAAAGAAAATATGCTAAGTGTTTACTACTGCTAGTACATAGTTACTACTGCTAGTAAATATTGGTATTGTTTATTAGTTAGTACTGCTAGTTAATAAGTTAGTATTGTTTGTTAGTTAGTACTGCTTATATGATATGTCTTAAGTTATTTGATTATGGAAAAGATTATAGATACTTAGATTTATCTAATATAACTAAACCTTAAACAAGCTTAAGGAATTCGATCTATTGAAGCGGGATCAACAATACTTACTCGATACAATTTTATCTGTATTCTGTATTACATACAAATGTGCCTTCTGAAAGTGTTCCACAGAAACTTCACTTGATTTGCCGGCCGACAATGGCTTTCCTACCTCATTTTCATCAGTTTCATGTTTATTAGGTGGGATACCAATAGTTTCCATGGATTTATGATATTAGCTAAAAAAAATTATTGTTTCTTTCGCAATAGTCTCCTCAACAATGCATCCATCTGGTTTATTTCTGTTTCGCACATGTCCTTTAATAACCTTCATACATCTTTCAAAAGGATACATCTACCGAAAGCATATGGGACCACATAATTTTACCTCCCTAGTTAGGTGGACAGTCAAATGTATCATAATATCAAAAAATGATGGAGGAAAGAACTTCTCGAATAGGCATAGTGTCACTACCAGTTCTTCTTTGCTACATACCGATTTAAAGAAAAAGCAAAACCTGATAATAGCATATCGTGTGGGTGGGTGCATGATTGAATGTATTACAATAGGCAAAAACTCTTGCATTAGCATGTGATAGTCATGCAATTTAAGGCCAATGAGCTTCCTATCCTTTAGGTTGACCAAACTAGAAAATTTTGAACAATAACCTTATGGTACCTTGATGTTGTGTAACGTTTCACAAAAGCTGTCTTTTTCAGCATTCGTCAATGTGTAACCTGCTAGAGGTAGTGTTGTTTTGTCTTCTTATTGCATAGCAAACAACTCTAGTTTGACCTCTAACTCAGCCAGATCCAATCGAGCATTCACTCCATCTTTCATTGTTGGATCCCTTACTGAATAGATCTTGAACCTTTAGCTTGCAAAGGGTTTGGTACTTTAGATAAATCCAAAGCAACAATAATGAAACACTGATTTAACACTATTGATTATGTAGAAACTAATCAACAATGCTAAGAAGAACAGTATTAAGTAACACAAGAAAACTTTGTATTATAACTTAAATCTAACTAGGTTATAGATTATAAAGACTATGATTGCTAAGATGATCTCTATTGATCTATGTTGATCTATATCAACTAACTATGACTAGGGTTCCTTTTATACACCAAGGAAACCCTAATGGGCTTTACAAAACGCGTATAGAGATCATGCATATCCTTTCCTAAGATATCTCATGCATATCTCTAACTCTAACTAACTTCTGCATAAGCAGACTTAACTATTACATAACCAGTACTAACTTATAATGAACTACCAGTACTAACTATGCTAACTCTTCTACCAGTACTAACAAGTGTACTGGCAGAACTAACTATATAACAAACAGAATTAAGTCTTGTATACATAATTCCTAACAATCCTCCCCTAAACTTGAACTTCACTTGTTAACTTCAAGTTTCTTCAGTTTTCTTCAGCTTGAGCTTTTGAGGATTGTATCCAAACACTTCTCTTTAATCATTAGCTTCTCTTTAATGATGATCTGTTTGTTGTTGATTTGAAGACAGATCATACTTTGTCTTTTAATCTTTATCAGCATCTCATCACCTTACGCCATAGCTACATGTCTTTTCATCAACATCCAACTAAGTTGACTTTGTAGTTTTTGGCAAACTACCAGCCATAAACGGATTTGATATGTCTTTACCATAAGCCGTTTGCTATGGACTAGTCAATGCTTCATTGCAATAACAAGGTGCATTGATAACCTTATAGTTTTTAGCAAACTATTAGCTATCAACGGATTTGAGATCTCTTTACCAGTAGCCGTTTGCTCTGGAGTAGCCAATGCTTTAGTGCAATACTATGGTGCATTGATTACCATACAGTTTTTGGTAAACTGTCAACCATTAACAGATTTGAGAAGTCTTTACCAAAGCCGTTTTCTTTGGACTAGCCAGTTCTTGATGTCTGTTAGACATGGTGAACTGATGACCATTTGTTGTGTGGTTGCAAAACCAATACTTAAACAATCCTTCTCAACTCCATCATAGCTTCCAGATACCCAAACCATACATACAACTACTGAGAGACCTTCCTAAACACCTTTATTTCAAGGTAACTTATT
>BQNB010011211.1:0-63550 GCA_026074375.1 Tanacetum coccineum
AGGTTCAAAAATCTGATCATCAACAATAATGGGCTCGTATCGAGGATATAGATGTAAAATTCTGCAATTTGATGAAGCAGACGCATACTAGCCCAACCTTCAGTGAAATAGTTGGTTTATAAACGTACCAACTCAAAGTCTTCAACATGTAACGAACGAAATAAGTTGGTTTTAATTGATATAACCAACACTTAGTAAACTAAGATAATGCTACAGAAGTGTGAAATGAAATATTACAACTATTTTTTATAATAAAAGTACAAGATAGAACTTCTGTAACATATAATAAGATAAACATCCCCCCACTTGAGATATGAAGTATCGAAAGTAATAGTGTATCGGGGGGTCTTCAATGATCAAAATGATAGGTCTTCCATGAATGCGAAATTCCCAAACCCATTCACCCGAACCATGGATTTCAAATAGGCAATAACTCCTCAATGATGAATATAAAGACTATAGGGTAAGCTAAGGTGTAATGGTGTAACAAAACATACAATCGGGTTAAAACGAAGAATGGCTAAATAGGTTATTCTAGGGGTATCTTGCATGAAAAATGAGTGCATCAGAGGGTTTTAACACGGGAGGTCGACAAGTCGGTGTAACAAGTCGATAAACGCACACAGTAATACACATATGGGCTATTTTTTTTGTGTAAATCCTATAATGTTGCCTTGTCTTCTCGAACCATCTATTCCTATCACTCAATTAGGTCTCGTAATGATGTACATGCCAAGTTCTAAAGTCTACAATACTACTGACACACTCATATTTGGTGGATTTATGTAATAATATATGAAAATGGAATTATCAGGCAAACCTCACAAATGGAAATAAAGGGTAATTTGTGCTTGGCAAAGATCTATTCTAGTTTCAGTAAGAAAAAACATGTCAAAATTTTTCAAAAATAGCACAGTTCTTCAAAATAAACTAGAAAACTGAAGGCAAATATAGGTTAAGTGGTAATTCTACTCTCATCTCTCCATTTGGTTTGTACAATGTCCCTATTGTACATTAAGATAATGAAAATTTTAAAATAAGTGTAGAATTAAAATGAAAGACTCCCTTGGGTATTGCTCGGTATAATCAAAGCTTCATGTCTTGAGATGAACTCCTGTTTTGAAAAATCTGAGCAAATCCATGTGCCTGAAATCACTTAACAACCCCAATGCATTAAACGTTTAAAAATACAAGATATGAAAAACCTAACTCACTTTTGTAGGAATCACGGTTGCATTTAGCGTATGCAACAAGCCTTTTAAACCACTCGGTGGCCCTAGTGGACGAGTGAAGTCTCGTGAGGGTTTCCAGAGAACATATGTTAACCATAAAAATTCATAGCAAGAACAACGATCCGGAGGTCAGGGAGGAAAGAATAGAAAGAAAGTCATGTTTATTGGATTAGAGAGAAAAGGTAGAGAGGGAAAGACGTGTGTATTTTATAGAGAGAAAAACACACACACTTTGTGTTATAAATGATTTCCTCACCCTCCTATGGAAGTATAGGAGGATATATATAGTCATAGATATGCCTAACTATCATCTAATGGCATTATTAGTCCTTGCGGATCCGACTATATGTAAACTAATGTAATTCCGTATTAGTCGACATATTTTAAGGAAAACAATCTTCCCCTAATATGTGGACATACGGAATTACTTACAATGTTCCTCACAAGTACAAATACCTCAAAATAAAGTCTTCCAAAGCTCTTCCAATGCTAAAGATGTCTTTTGCGTCCTATGGTATTGATACTTGTACTCCAGCTTGGATCTTCAGTGTCTTTACTTGTACAGGAACCATTGTAGTATGCATGATTTGGATTAACTTCCCCCAATCCATGCAACATGTTTTGAAAAGCTTTCTTCATAGACTCCTTTTTGACGAAGTTTTTGAATCAGCTTCCCCCCAAACCAACATCCCTATCTTGAGCAGATTCTAAAACTTTGTTGTAGCTTGAAAAAACTTCTATTTGATATTAACGTTCACAATGGAATTTTGTATAAGAAGAAGTAAAACCACACCAAATAATACTGCTACTTTGTCATTAGGTAATTGGTGAATATTTGTTTCGGGGGCACAACAAGAAATCAGCAACAATCTTCTCAAGTATGCAAAATACTACACACGAAACCATACAAGTGAAGTAAGAATACTCTATTTCCCCCTGGAAGTTGAAACAAAGTACCAGCTTGCACCGAATCTCATAAACATAGTTTATATCCTATAGCCCATCGTTATTGACCCGGAAAAACCACACAACATAACATGATTTTTCCCCCATAATGGTTGTGAACTCTCAGAAGAATCACTGTCAAGTACGTCCATATACTCAATAAGTTCTTGTCATAAGCACAAATCTTGAAAAGTTATTAACGTCGTTGAAGAAACTTTGAAAATTTTGCTTAACTGTGAATTACCATTGTCTTGGAATAGCATAATAATATCCCGTGAGAATTGCTGATTACTCTCAACCTCTAAAACTCTCTGGCTAACTTACCAACCTCGTATTCTGTTAGCTATTTGTGTGACCACATGGTGAATAAACCTGATATACCAAACTTGAAAAAGAAGTTAAAATCCCCCAAATTTGTTACTTTAAGCTTGCACTATTGTTGATTGAAGAACGGGTGTAAGAAGCTGCGGCTTCAAATCCCTAAGTAAATCTTATACCCATCATCAAAAGTAAAGAAGTACCACACATCTTGAAATTATCCTCCAACGCAAACTGCATGGAAACTTATTACAACAACGTAACTCCTTTAAGAGATAGTTAACCAGTCTTCAACTAACCACCCCAACTACTAGAAACTAGATAATCCAAGTCTCAATCTTAAGCTGTTATAAGTTTAAGCAATTATCAATTGATAGATTAGATTTGAAAGAAAAGGGGGTAAGAAAGTAGAATGAATTCCATCGATGATGAAATAGAGACGCCTTCGATGAAACCATTTCAATCCAAATAAGGGATACCAAATCAACTCCGTGATCACTTGACAATTTAATCAAAACTTTAGGCCGTTAGTCCATTTGAAGTGACTTTAATTTATATGATCGTTTTAAGCATTAAGGGATGTGTTTTGAATGAATGTTGTTAATCTAGGACAACTGTTGTATTGAATTGTCGTTAATTGGATGAACATTGTCTAGATAACGTTGTCATGAAAGTATAATCGTGGAATTAGGACTAGCGGTGTAAAATAATTTGACTTTGGAAGGTGAATAATCAAACCTCAGAATTTTCAAGTCAAATCTCATAAGTTGACTAGTCAAACTTCATAAGTTGACTAGTCAAACTGCATAAGTTGACAAGTCAAACTGCCTAATGGTTAAGGTCAAACTGCTTAAGTTGACAAGTCAAACTTTTCTTAAAATATAGACAAACTGCAGATTAAAGAGAAAAGGTAGAGAGGGAAAGATGTGTGTGTTTTCTAGAGAGAGAAACATACACACTTTGTGTTACTAATGATTTTCTCACCCTCCAATGGAAGTATAGGAGGGTATATATAGTCCTAGATATGCCTAACTATCATCTTATGACATTATTAGTCCTTGCGTATCCGACTATATGTAAACTAATGTAATTCCGTATTAGTCAACATATTTTAAGGCTAACAACATACCCATAAAGTTCATTTACTAAATGTACACGATTTTGAGAAATTTAAAATTATCTTTAAAAATAATTTTTGTTGCAAGAGTGAACTAGGGCGTAGTCCAAGGGTGGAACTATGCCGTAGTTATGATCATAAAAAAAATTTAAAGTATGCAAACCAACTACGGCGTAGTCCATGGGTGGAACTATGTCGTAGTTATGTTAACTACGTCATAGTTACGGTAATCAGCAACTACTTTTACCAAATAACCACGAGCCAAGATGATCATAAGCTTCCATCTCTTAGTTGTATTACCATACAAACAAAGTTAGAAATACATAAAACTAAATTAGATGCAAAAATGATATGATATAAAAGGGAAAGGATACAAGACGGGTTATCTCCCGATAAGCACTTTTGTTTATTAACGAGTCTTTAAGTTAGACTCAAACCGAGCCTATGTCTCCCTTTGGATACTTCCTCCCATGTCTATTTCCTTCTGGGTCATTCCTTTGAACCTTGACTCGTTTGCCCGTCCTAATGGCAAAGCATCTTCTAACAGTTTGGTTACACAGATGAAACTTTTCCCAACCTCGAATAAGTACCGTTTTACCTCAAACGTTTCTACACACACTTGAGGGGGGTTATAGTATTTCTCGTATAATCCACTTTCCCATCGGTCTTCTTCTTCAAATCCTTCATCGTGCCATGGGTATGTTGTTTCCTCATGGACTTGTTTACATTTTTCCAAAATGTCATCCAGGATATACCCTTTTTTTCCTATTCTTAACTCGTACTCATTTGCCAACTGTGCAATCTCATTATCAAACACCAACTTGTACTCTTCCAAATTCCTTTAATATGGTCTTTACTAATTTTTGAAGAATCTGACTCTTCCTTAAACTATTAAGGACCCATTTATTGAGCACTACATTCTTCACAGTTTTACTGACATTGGTGTGCCCGACCTTAACCTTCAACCATTCCTTGAATGAATAATCATGTGGTCGTGGTTTGTTAGGGTTTACCTGTGAGGAATTAGGGAAATAGGATTTTATGCTCAAAATTGGATCTTCCATGTTATCTGGATTAGTAATCTCCCTATAAGCTAAAGTATAATTACCCAAGTATGGCATTGAAGTGCTTTCATGATCCGATGTTTATTATTTTCATCAAACCATTCATTATACCTTCTTGCCCTGATCGTGTCATCTATCTTGTTGTTCCCATATTTTACCAGAATAAAATCGGAAAACAACATCTCTTTTCCCTTCTCGTTTCATCTTTCATTATCAAGATAGCAATCCCACTGCTTTAGGTTTCCCCGTTCGTCTAGTCCATAGACTTTTATCTCCCCTGTTGCATTCCTTTAAACTTGGGTCATAGGTAGGCCAAAGCTTGAATGTACCATTACTCAATACCTGAATTGGTTTACAGAAATGCTATCTTACAGCTTTTGTTTCAGGTTTAACCATTTTTGTCTTCCCTGTTTCCACTAAATTGCCCCTGCACATTATCACTAACAAAGGTGCCTTCGTTGGTTTGATTAGTTTCATGCATGTGGTGATATTTTCTGAATTCTAAGCATAAAGGGGAATCATATGAGAACATATCATCGCTTATTTCAAGAGGGTTAAATGATTCTTCTTCTTAGACTTTACTGATAATGCAAACCTTCTTAACAAGGACAATCGAATGGTGCATATTCCATTCATATAAAAAACAATCCTATCCTTTCCAATTCCTAACGGAATCTCTCTATCAAAGACATCAATTCTAACAATAATGGTATCAAGGAATGGTCTACCTAATATCATAGTTTCATTAGGGTCATCTAGCATACCGATAATCATAAAATCAGAAGGGAATAAAAATTTGTCGATTTTAACTAGACCATTTTCCACTATTCCCATAGGCATACCAGCCATTTCAACCAGCATATTAGTCTCCTTAAGATTTGTTAGTTTCAAATGGTTCAACATTGATCTTGGCATGATATTAACACTGGCTCCTAAATCTGCCATTGCATATATATTCAAACTACCAATAGTGTAGGGAAGAGTAAAACTTCCTAAACATAATTCTTCCGGATGTAATTGGGATGGCCCTTCATCTGTTTCCTTAGAAACCTGCACATTATCATTAAAAATAAAAGACACTTTATGGAGTTCGTTAGTTCCATTAGAAGAAGTTTCATCTCTTGGTGCTTCATCATTAGCAATAATTGCCTTGCACTTACCAGTTGATGAATTGGGTACTTCATTAGCAGCCTTTGCATGGTAATCCCTTCCAGCTGCTCGATCTGTGTTCCTAAATTCTTTAATGAGGTGTTTTGGTGTCTTGTGTTCATATCCATACTCTTTTGAAGTTTCTTCATCCACTCTTCCATTTTGCTCTTCTTCGCGTCGACTCCTCAAGGTGCTTATTCATCAGTTCCTCGAGGCTTGGTTTCTTTTCATTGAAAGGGGGTGATTATCAACACATGTGTAGTATCCCGGTGGACCTACCAGATATCTCGCCATGTTTCCTTTATTATTTGGAAAGGATCGTCCAAACTCGCCATACTTGACTTCCTCAACACTCTTTACCTCTTCATGAAGCGGATATTCTTTGTCAAGGTGAGCTCCTCCACAGGTTTTGCACCCTACTTGGATAGCATGCACATTCTCCTTAAGCTTCTTCATATCTCGCCCAAGACTATCCAATTTATTTGCTATAGCTGCAATTCTATCCGAGCTATCATTGCTCACCTTTCTGCTGGTTGACCCATCGTGCCAATTCTGAGAATGGTCAGCCATAGTTTGGATTGCATCAAATGCTTGGACATGTGTCTTATTCAATATTGGTCCCTAAGAATCTAGTAATTGGCGAGTCATGGTGTCCAGCCCTTTATAGAAGATGTTAAATATTTAAATCATGTGTTTGGCACTTGCATAGCATGTTATTGTACCTTTTCTATGCTTGGTACAATGTCTCATCACCTTCTTGCTTGAAGTTATGGATTTCGTCAAGTTGTTTTGCTATTTTAGATGGTAGACAATACCTTTGAATGAAAGCCTATTTAAGCAAATCACAGGTGTTGATTGTTCCTATAGGCAGTATATTCTATACATCTTTTCGCAGCTCCAGTGAGTGTAATAGGGAATACACGCAACATGACTGCGTCATGTGTGACTCCTGAAATATTGAACAGGCTGACGATGTCTAAAATCCTTTCAACATGTTCATGAGCATCGTTATTTTAGTTTCATGAGAAGGTGTCTTCTCTCAATTCCCTCATGAACAGACTCTTGATCTCAAACCAGGCACCCATCTTGCTTCTTGAAATCAATGAAAAATAGTTCTTAAAACTTAAACAAACAAATACATGAATTCAAATTGTAAACTAATTTTAGCTCCCCAACAACAACGCCAAAAACTTGATGCATATAATCGTTTAAACTCATTTTTAAATTTTAGATTTATAAAACTCGACTACCTATGGTCTACAATGCATTAACGGGCAGAGAACCCGGTCGTGTGTAGTGCAGGATTGGTAAATCCGAGATCGTTCCAAGAGCTAGGTGTTTTAGTTTTAATTTGAATTTGTCACAGGTTAAAATGGTTTGAATATGAATTAAAAGTATTAACGTAAAACACATGTGAAATTAAAATATGAGAATTTATCAGAGAGAAAAACATACTAACCTTGTTATTCCTTTGTTACAGTTGAAATGGTGTTTCTAAGTGCAATGTCTACTTATCGCTTATTATGGTGGTTCTAATATCGACAGTCCCGAATTGGCATCGAAACATTCCCTATATATCCTATGATCTCAACCCCATGCATATCACGGAGGTTGGGAATCTAGGTAATAGTGATTAACCCCCAACTATCCTAAAGACCTGTCTAATGCCGATAATCCCACTTCTTGGCTACAAACCCTCCTGGAAGAATTTCCTGAACTTTATAAGTGTCTAACTTACTACAAGCGGTGATATGGACAATCCCTACACTAAAGACATTTGCAAACCTATCCCTAGTACCCCTTTAACCCTTAATTTAACAGGTAAGCCTAATAGAAAGCCTAACAAGATCTACACTACCCTCGACACTACCAAAACTCAAGGATCATGCAACAAACAATAAAGATATCCAAACAAACAATAATTCAATGGGAAACAATCATAAAAACTATAACAATATCATAACAAGGCTAGCACTTAAGGTGCTTAGCCACTCATAGTACATATAATATAAATCATAATGCAAGAATTCTTAGATTCAATAAACATTATAATCTTACAATATTTGTGATGAATGATTAATATACAAATAGTTATGTAATTTTCCGTGAACTATGATGAATGTGGCTGAATATTATTCTACAAAAGCCTAGCCGATCCCTGGAACTCCCCATTAGAAATGATGATTAGGCCTCTATTTATAGATTTTTCGGACCTCAACTACGGCGTATTGTAGGTTTGTGAAATAGGGCCGTAGTTTGCTGATGCAAACTTTTCATTTGATGGCCATTTGTAACTACGGCATAGTTAAAGTGGTCAACTACGCCGTAGTCATGACTAGATGTATAGTCCCTTGGTGACTCATGATAATTTCGAGTAAAGCGTAGGTGCTTATGCTACACCGTTAGTTTTTCTAGGCAATTGGGATTGCTTTGAACTATTGCGTAATTAGTCCCATCGTGGCACTACACCGTAGTTTTGTCCTAATAGTTCCAATACTTTGTACATTTCATTAGTCCAATTCCCGTGTCTTTCCGTTCCAATGCTCATTATTTCCTATAGATGAAATATAAAGTGATTAAGTTCAAATTTTAATCACAAATCAAACAATTATGATCATTTTAATAGGGGATTTTGAACAAAAAGAGTATAGATATTTGATGTTATCATTCCCCGAGGGGAGGGGGTGGCCGACTTTCTAAGCAAAGAAAAGAAAGAAGCCAGCTTGTTCACCAAGTTATCTACCCTATATAAGGGAATTAAGGATGTATTAGTTTAGGTGTAATCTTGGATAACAAATCAAGCTAAATCGCTCTTCTTCTCTCCCTTTTGTTCTTGGCCGATCAATCACCTCAAACCCACAAGGGTTTGTTTACTTGATTTTTGGTTAAGAACTAAAAGTATTTATTTGTTTATCTGATTCAAGAACTTTGCATTATCTTAGTAGAATCAAAGACGTGATGTTGTGTGGTTATCCATAGATGTATCTACTTCGATATCACATTATTGTTTCGTGAGTTTTAAGGGGAAATTAGTACCCGTAACTTGCTCCATTTGATTGCTTGATCAAGAAGATAAAAGGTATGCTTTTCCGTTATAGTTTTATGTTAATTAGTCACTCCATACGCAATCCATTTGGGGCCGTATCCGCTGTGTATATTAAGGTAATATAGGTTATATTAGATAACAAATCCCAACACTTTCAACATTTAGTTTTGACACATTACTATCTTTAGTGGAAGATTTAACAAAGACTAAGTCTTTTTGCTCAGAACTGGAGGATCCTTTAGTGAGTTGATTAGCTCCTAAGATCATTTTTTAGGGATTTGTTCACTAATACACTGATTAACCTTATCAAAACTATTGAGCCGAGTTTTAGTAAAATCTGTGAGCTCTTTCAGTTCTTTCCTTAATGGTCTGGATTATACCTAAAGCAGACTCTTGAGTATTGTTTTGATGCTGTTATGTTAAGCAAGTCAAGTTTGGCCTTATTTTAATTTCAAACTTTTTTTCCTTATAAGTGGTTCAGTTTTTAAGAACAAATCTTCCTAGGTTTTACCAAAAGGGATTATTTTCTTTGTTCCTCAACAATATAATTAAGATGCTAACCACAAATAATCAAGAAATGATTTTCTTCATCATTATCTTCTAGTTCAAGAAGAGTGTGTTCCCTTTTTTATGAGATTTTGACCCATTCGCCATTCCTGGCACTTTCCTTTCCCACAACAACATTTTCATCATCAACAAGTGCCATGAGAACCTTTACCTCAACCATTTCATTATTATCAGATGACACGTATTCTTTATCCCATTCATAAGCTTCAACAACAAGTCCTTTTTTAGCTTGAGCTGATTGAGATGTGGATGCACTTAAAGGTTTTATTGTATTTGGCTTCAAAATCTTTGGTTGGCCTAAGTTCGGTTTGTGGATAGGTGTGAAATAGTGTTGAGTTTTTTGAAAACTTGTTTTGATGAAGGTGATTAGTAGAAGGAGTGAGGAGGTTTTGGAATATGCAATCTTGGTTAAAATGACAAGTACTACCAACATTTTTAGCATTTTAGTTTTGTCATTGCTTTTTGCACCACGAACTTAGAGGAACTTTTTTTAAAGAATATTTTGGAGTTGTCCAAAAGAGCTCTTTTATGAAATTCAACTTCAAGGTCATCCAAGTATTCATGACTGCTTCTTATATCCTCTTTGGTATGTGTTTAAATACACATACCTTTTACCTAATAAAACGAGCTAAAAAGACCAATAATGACCAATAAATACAGAAAAAATGCATTGTATTCGTTGGTAATTATGAATTGTGTCTTGCAGATAACGGATTTTTTGACAACAAAAAAGGACAAAAACAAAGCAAAACGGACCAAAACTGAGCACGCAGAGAATGGAAAAGAGTACCGTGAAATCAAAGCGAAGGCGGAAATTCTTAAGGTCTTAACAATTTCAATCTAGTAAATAATTTAACCTAAAATTACCCTGAAAATATTTACAAAGTTAGTCTTTAGGGACTAACACGTTAGCCTTTTTATTACACCATTTGTCCTTATCAATCATAACTACCATTAAACTCTTTAAACTCGGTTAAACCTTTAACCTATACTCTGGCCCAAAAACCCAAAATAAAACGCCAAGACCCAATACCATGACCATGTCAAACATGTATAACCGGGTCAACGCCTAAATCTTATTAACGATTTAACTGTACATCTCTGTTCTGTTTCCAATTCCCTTCTTTTTTCACTCCAGGGTTTATACTCCATTCACCCTCACACACTCCTTTGTTTCTAGTAACCTGACACCCTCTGACACACTCCAATGCCACGCTGGCAATCCGGAGTCAAATCATTGGTTGATGTGACGTGTAAAAGAATGAATGGATAAGATCATTTAGGTTATGAGGCGGTTTGATATGGATGGCTAAGATCTAAAGCTCAAGACGCTCCTGAAAGCATAGAAGCTTCATCATACATTTATAAATAGGAGAAGAATCACACAGGGCAAATCATCTAAGAGTAGTGTAGAGTAGTATAGTTTAGGTTTTTTAGCTTATTTTATGCTTAATGTAATAGAACGCAGCTTATTGTAATTTTTAGTTTATTTGTCAATCATTTGTATCAAAAAGCTTTGTAACCTCGTTTCTTATTAATAAAAGTTACGTTTTAAAATTCTAATTCTGTTTTCACCTTAATTCAATATGGTTTAATATGAGTTTAGAAATCACATACTAAGCTTTAATTAGATTTTACTTCATAAGCGAGCTAGAAACTCATGTTAAAGATTAAATGCTTAACTGAGTTTGTCTTTTACCTTATTCCACCCCCTAAAATACCTCAGCTTATAATGTGGATGATAAGCCAGTTTGGGAAGGGCTTACAGACCTCACTAGCTTGTGCAAACAAGCTAGAGCTTGTTGATAAGCTCTATTAAGGAATTCAGATCCCTGTTTTGAGCTTGGGATCAAGGTATAATCTCTAATTTTCTTTTTAGCTTATTAAAACTATTGCTTATTGCTTTGCTTTTATTTATGCTTTTTCTTAAACTTGCTTTAATTTGTGCATATTTTTACTTATTTTGTTCACATAATTTGCTTAATTGGTTATAAGTTTTAGCTTTAAATATCTCTTGTTCAGTTTTCTTTTCCAATCTTTTATTGCTAGCTCTTAAATACTCGCTTATTGTTTTCTAGCTTATTAATAAGTGCTTAATTATGGTTGAAAATTGCCTAAAAACTTCTTCATAAGCATGATCTTAAATCTGTTTTAGCTTTTACTTAAGCTTATATCAATCTGTCTTAAGCTTATTATGGATTTCAAGCTTCTTAAGGGGTGTTTGGCATAAGCAGTATTAATGTAAGTTAATACTGCTTGATTGTCTTTTACCTTTTAAGATAATTTGTTAGGCCTTAATCAAGTTTATATGTCAGCTTATACAAGTTTTTAAAGTCTAAAACTAAGTATTAAGGTTTGGTCTAAAATCTCTTTGAATATGTGGTGTACTACTTTAATAATCAGCTTATTTGATTGAGATTTAGATTAAGTGCTAATCTGTGTTGATTTCATACTTGATTTGAGTCCTTAATGCAATAGAAAGTAGTATGCTTAAGTGGTCAATTGTCTTGTGTGGTTTAAGTCTAAATCTGTCTAAATTCAAGTTTCATTTTCAAAAGTTTGAAGTCCAATTTTCATAAGCAAATTTAGGATAGAGTTAGGAAGTTTTAGGTTCTGAAAATTCAAGCATAAGCTTATTAGATAGAATACTGAATCTGTTTTAGCTTATTTTTACATTTAATTTTAATTTAGTAGCTTAAATCTTGGGATGCATTAGCTTATTTTGCCTTCAAAAAACAAAAAAGCCAAAAATGATTTTAGTTTGTCAGTTTTTAAATCCTTTTTTAGCTTATTTTCTAAACAAAATTTCTTAATTCTAGTTTTTATGTGTTCATTAGAAGTCATCATTAATCTGTTTTTAGCTTATACTTTATTACAAGTGCTTAATTGGTCTTAATTTGAGCTCAAAGTTGGTTGTTTTTCATTTAAAGCTGTTTGTTCAAGTCCTTTTTCATTCTAGCTTTTTAGAACTTTTTAGCTTATCTTATTAGTTAATTTCTAGTTATAAGTGCTTATTAGGTTGTCTAGTATATTTGTTTTCAGATTTAAGTCAATTAGAAGTACTCATGTGTCTTTTACCTTAGCTTAAAATCTGTCATAAAAGCCCTTATTGACTTCATTTTTGTCTGTTTTCTTATTGCTTCTTAAGTGCTTTTTAGTTTGCTTTGTTTGCTTATTTTTGGTCCTAGGTGCTTATTAGGTTTAGGACTTGGTTAATTTCTTCTTATTTAGTTTTCTTAATTGCTCATTGTTTCCAAAAAGCCATGTTAGTTTAAGCTTATGTTAACTAAGTCTTAATAGCAAACTGTCATTCTATTTGAGCTTATTTGTAGCTTATTTTTAAGATCCAAAAAAGTGTCTTTGTTAAAAGTGCTTATTTTAGCTTGTTTTATAAAAGATTTAAAAAGAAAAATAAAAAAAATGTTTCATAAAAAGAAGAGGTCACAGGGGTCGAACCTGTGACCTCCCCTTTCATAGCCAACGTATTTAACACACACACCTCAACCATCTCGCCCTTGGGTATTTTTCATTATAGGCTTACCTATTTTAAATATTTAATGGTGTTTTCCCCTTCTGCCTTTAAGACTTTTAAAGTTTTTTAACAGCTTATTCAAATAAGTTGTGGAACTGGTTTTATTTTTCTCAAGTTTTAAATTGTCTAAAGTATTTTTAGTAATTTTTTTAAATTTTTATAAATTAGTTTAGTATTTTTAATTAGTTTTCTAGATTAAAATAGTTTTTAATTCATAATAAATAAAGTAAAAATCAAAAAAATATATTCTTTTTCTAAAAATTATTTTTAGTCATTTAGGATTTATACAAAATAAATTTGCATTTTTAGGGCTAAAATTTGAGTTAGTTGCTTAAATGTCGCGTTTTTAGGATTCCCGTTAACGTTTTCGTGATTTTATGTTTAATTGATTTAATTGTTGATTGTCTTTGCTTGTTTTTGCAATATATTTGTTAGAAATAGGAAACCAAATCAAAAAATTTAAAATATTCAATCACGCGATCATGAACTTAACCTTGATTTTCAATTCGCACCTCGTCGGGATACGACTCGGGAAGGTTTTGAATTTTACTTTGGATAAAAGTAATCTTCTAGAATCCTCACGGAATACTTATTACTATACTATTATTGATATTATCCTCACGTACGTGTCGGGAGACGAATCACTCCTCATCATCAGGATCATCTTGAAAGTCCTGCATAATAGAATTAGAAAAGAAAGCTGTAGACAAAGGTATTGCAGTGGTTAGTGTCTTTTTCTTTTCAAATTAATATAGACTAACATGGTTAGCATTTCTGAGACTTTGGCTAAAACTTAGCCACTTCTTTAGTAAGTTGTTGATAAATCCAATGTTAATTTAAAGTTTTGAAAGCTTAACAACATCATTCACCAGTTCATTTGTTAAAGCTTTTTATCAGGTGAAAGTTTATGAAACAGTATCACCTTCTTTGTGTTTGAAGGTGTTGTAACAAACTTTAAGGTTTATGTCCCTATTTTCTTTCACATTAGAGGGGCCCTTATTATTTAGATTCATGTCTTTACAAGTTGATTTAGCTGTTTCACAATTGATGACAGATTCCATGAGGTCATCTAGTAAACAAGACATAATGAGACTTTTTAAGCGGCTGATCATGGTAAGCAGCTTTTATTTCATTACCAGCCCATTAGGGTTCAGGTTTAGGAATACCACCAATGGCCATTGGAATACAAGGTACGTCCGTAATGATATGTTTGAATTGAGGTTCAATGCCAACTATGTGACAAAGAAATGTTTTCTTCCACTTTGTGAAATTTTCCACGTAAGGGAGCATAATTTAACTGTCCACCCCTATATTATAGAGTTTGTGATATTTCTGCTTCCATGTTTGGATCTTGGTTTTAAAAATCTGTATGAGCAGTTGTAAGTTTTTAAAAAAGGTTTTACAAATAAAACTGCTCTGATACCACTTGTTGGTCCCTTGAATGAGATAATAACGTATTAGGTTAAGTTAATAACATTCCATGGCAATAAAGTGTATAATTTTATCTCTTAATATAACAATATAAGAACAACAGAAAACTAACAATATCAAATTACTTTTCAACTATAAATTCTTATTAGAATAAATCAAAAGAATCTATGAGATTATTTACTTGCAGAATAGTAAATCTGTTGAATGACAATTTATGGTGATCTCCTCTCTAACTTAAACACGAACCAAAGTTTGTGTTTAAGTACAAACTCTACCTTATACTGAAACTAAAGAATCAGTGGCCTTTAGTTTGATTCGATGAGTAAATGCTCTTGATTGTGTTTCACATTAATTGCAAAAGATCACCTCTAATCCTTTACAACATTCCTTATATATGCAAGGAATTAGGATTTATAAGATGTTCCCCTTTACACGTGTCAAGCATCAAATGAGTGGTTGAGATACCATCTAATGCTGCCATACTAGATAATGAGAAAGTCTCCTTTTAAGGAACATTTGGGCACACTATTTGTACTTCTTTACCAACTTTGGAGAAAGTCATTCTCAAGGAGATTTGATTTATTCTTTTTGATATAAAGCAAAGTTTTCCCGCCTTGTAAACATCTAGAAGCAAAACTCTTGTTTATCTTCTTGGAGGAGATCGACATCGTTAAGCGTGACATTTCTATCCACGTTGAACTGAAACTCTTTTTTTTTGGATCTTGAACTTCAGATGGTGAACCGCTATAACCATATAAGGTAAACATCTTCGGTGTTCAAAGAACTCTAAGTGAGTTGTGTGTTGAATTATCTTTAGTAAGACTATCTTAACTTATGTTGTATTCTCTTCAACTCTATTGAGAGAATGAAGGGCACTGAATTGACCCAAGAATGAGTTATCCTAATCCATGACAAAACTTGACAGGATTTACACTCTGTTTGAAGAACTACGCCTCGTGATTGTAAGTGGAGCATCAATCCAAAAGAATCGCGAGGGTAGAAAACACGAGGGTTGAAGAATTCGTTCAATAATAGACGACTATAAAGAGATCTACGCATGCAATATTTCACACGAAGATGCAGCACCAACCTGCTCGAGGACAAAGTTGGCTTGAAAGGCGGCAAAGGCTAAGGCTAATGGGACTTTGTAAGCAATAAGAAACACTAACTAGATTCAATCCGGAGGTCGGGGAGGATTAAACAAGAACTTAGCCATTTTATTTAGAGAGAGAAAATGAAAAGATATGTATGTATTTTAAAGAGAGAAAGAACACACACACTTTGGTGAAATGATACAAATGAATCATCACCCCTCCATGGAAAGTATGGAGGGGGTATGATATAGGTCGAAGACATGGGAAACTATCTAACTTAACAATTTCTAGACCCTGCATATCTTGCCAACAGATAACTAGTGTAAATTCGTATAAGTCTGACATATTTTAAGGCTAACATCTTCCCGCCAATTCGAAGATAATACGGAATTACTTAACAATGTTCCTATCAAGTACAATTACAACACAATAGGAACTTCTAAAAGTGCTTCAATTGCTAAAAGAGACGCGATTATGAGTTCTCCTGGTCTTGATACTTGTACTCCAGCTTGGATCTTCTGTGTCTTTACTTGTTCTGGAACCATTGTAGTATGCATGAGTTGGATTAACTACCCCTCAATTCATGCAACATGTCTTGAAAAGCTTTCTTCATAGACTCCTTTTTGACGAAGTTTCTGAATCAGCTTCCCCCCAAACCAACATCTCTATCTTGAGCAGATTCTCAAACTTTGATGTAGCTAGAAAAAACTTCTATTTGTCATTAACGTGCACAGCAGAATTTTGTAGAAGTAGAAAACCACGTCAAATACTAATGCTATTTGTCATTAGGTCTTGGTGAATATTCGTTCGGGGGTACATGCAAGGAATGAGCAATAATTCTTCTCACGTATGCAGAATACTTCACAAACCATACTAAGTAAAGTAGTATACACTAATTCCCTCTGGAAGTTGACCTGATTACATCAAAGTATCAAAGTGTCAAAGTACACGTTTTCCCCCATGATGGTTTTGAACTCTCGGAAGCATCATTGACGTGTACGACCATATTTACGAGAAGTTCTTGTCATAAGCAACAATCTTGAAAAGTTATGAAAGACATTGAAGAACTTTGAAGGATTTTGCTTAGACTGTGAAGTACCATTGACGTTCTGTAGCTTCAATTATCCTGTAAGAATTGTTGATGACATCTCAACCTTTAAACTCTCTGGCTAACTTACCAACCTCGTATTCTGTAGGCTATTGTTGTGATCACTTAGTGAAGGAAACCAGATATACCAAACTTGAAAATGAAGTAGAATCCCCCAAATTTGTTGCTTAATCTTGCACCGTTGTTGATTGAAGAAACCATACTTGAAAATAAAGTAGAATCCCCCAAATTTGTTACTTAATCTTGCACTGTCGTTAATTGAAGAATGGTGCAAGATTAAATCTATAATTACTTTATACCCGTCATCAAAAAGTATAAGAAAGTACAAACACTTTGACAATTATCACACATCGACATCTGCATATGTGGGACATGAGTATAAATGTACTCTTTTTAGTGATAGTTATCCAGGGTCTTCAACCACCAACTCGACTATGAAAACTAGATTAATTCAAGTCTAATAATTAAACTGTATTACGTTCAATGCAAGTATCATTCGATAGATAAGGTGGTTGGGATTAAAAGACATTGTTTAGGATTCAAAGATGCTTGGGGTTAATACTTGCTAAGGTTATTTTAGTTTCTTGTCAAGCATAACTTAGTGTTGTTAGTAATATGCTAAGTAGTTAAGTACTGTTAGTTACTACTGCTAGTGTATATTACTACTGCTAATGAAAGTTAAGACTGCTCAAAGACTTAGAAGAAATCCTACTAACTAGTTAATATTGCTAGTATAAAAGTTACTACTGTTAGTGTAACTTAGTACTGCTAGTATATGTTAGTACTGCTAGTGTTACTTAGTACTGCCACCGAAGAATAAAGAAAATATTCTAAGTAGTTACTACTACTTGTA
The DNA here is from genome assembly GCA_026074375.1 of Tanacetum coccineum. Taxonomy (NCBI): domain Eukaryota; kingdom Viridiplantae; phylum Streptophyta; class Magnoliopsida; order Asterales; family Asteraceae; genus Tanacetum; species Tanacetum coccineum. The sequence continues at coordinate 17,457 of BQNB010011211.1, forward strand.
CACAGTTAGTGCTGCTTATACAAAAGTTAATGCTGCTGATATGAAAGTTACAACTGCTGAAAGATTACAACTGCAAGAAGAGTTTCTACTGTTAGAAGGATAAAGATGAAGATTGCTTATCAAGATTACTTACGGGATAAGTATGAGATATTTTGGTAAAAGATATGTATAAGTTATTTGTTTAGAAGATCATGATAATTTAGGAATATATTGTAAGCCGTGTAGGACTCCTTGGTGTACAAAAGGAGGTCCTAGGGCATGTAGTTACATATATATACAGTTTTTTATAGCTTCAATGTTTTATATAACCCTAAATATATTGAGGCTTAAGGTTTGGTATTATACAATCTTACTTATTACTATTTCATTGTTTATTCTTCTTGGTATCATAGACTAGATTCCGCATAGTCTTTGATATATTCAATCAAAGTTTCTACTATAGTTGTCTTAGATTTATTTAATACAACTAAGCCTTTTACAAGCTAAGCAAGATCTATTCAAGTGGGATAAACAATGGGTTTAAAGAAAAGGGGTAGAAAGTAGAAGAAAGTCTCGATGATGAAATAAGTAGACGCCTTCGTGAAATCCAACTTCAACTCAAATAAGGGATACCAAATCAACTTCGTGATCACTTGTCATCGTAATCTGAATCTTTAGACGTTTGTCATTTTAGTGAATCTTATTCGGATCGTTTTAGTGTTGTGTATCGTGTTTGTTATGTTGTTGTTCGTGTTTAATGTTGTTGAACTAGGACAAATGTTGTTTTTGAATGTCGTTAACGAATGAACATCGTCTAGTTCAACTTGTCATGATAGCGTTTTATACCCGGCTTAATCCAAAAATACTAGCCCAAAAATAGATAAACCATAAACATATGCGACCCACTATATCATAACTCAGCCCATCGTTTTAATCCAAGAAAAACCGACCCAATCAATATTATGAGTCCATTACAAACCCAGTCCACTCGTTTTTCAATAACCCCGGCCAGCCCATAAACTATACAAATCGTGGCCCAACATCAATGTGAATTAGGGATATATAACTGCCATAATCCCTAATTTTTCTCACATACCTAAACCTAATATAATTTCAATCGCCCCCATCTTTTTCATTCATACGCAGTTATAATGACCAAACCAAACTCACAATATTCTTGTAGATCGAATCCCTTCAATAGATAATCATACTCAGAACACATCTCAAACGCATATCCCTTTCATTGTTCTATTTTAGTAGAACCGAGCACGAACTACATCCCCTTTTTAATGTATATCTAAGAAGTACACAAGAAACGAATGCGTCAAGATCCATAAATTGGGTCTCGGGTAGGTTGTTATTGATTATGTTTTCAAACGAAACAAAGATGAGCAAAACATTTTTGTTTATGTTCAATCTTTATATTCGAATATTAAAGAGGGATTTACACCTTGACATAGATCTATGATGTGTGCTATTGGATCATTATAGATCTTGACTTGAAATAGATTTGCACCTGAGATCTTTTGTAGTGGTTTTTCTGTTTGATTCGAGTATTGTGGTTGATTGGAGATGAGGTTGTGACGATGAGACAGGATAGATTGAATGGATTTGTCGGTTGATGATTTTGTTGTTGATGTTGGTATGATGGGGTTTGAATCGAGTCAGTCTTGCTTTTCTTTTATTTATGTTCTTTTTTCTTGACCTTAGACTCGGTAATTACATGGTTCAAATGACTCATTGAGTTGACCCGGGTCAACTCGGTAAATACCGAGTTGACTCGGTTTGGGTTGAGGCATAGATAGATCGGTTCCTACTAAGTTGTACAATAGATCGGTTCTCATTGAGTTGGTAGATCGATTCCACAAAACTTGTACAATATATCGGTTGTATATATCTGTCAATAGATCGGTTCTCATTGAGTTGGTAGATCGGTTCCACAAAACTTGTACAATAGATCGGTTGTATAGATCTGTCAATAGATCGTTTCTCATTGAGTTGGTAGATCGGTTCCAAAGATTTCAATAGATCGGTTGAACAAAAAACTTGTAGATCGGTTCCACACCAAGCCAACAAGTACTATCGTCCTTGTCTTTGTCTTCTTCAAGAACCAACAAAAAAACTGTGTAGACAGTAAAAATTGTGGATCTGAGATTTGTTTCCAAACCATGACCAAAAATAAGCTTTAAAAAACTGTTTAGACCTGAAAATAAGCTCGAAGAAGCTTTTCACCGAAATAAGCACGCCTAAAAAACTTATACATAAGCTGTTTTCACCGTCAAGAAACCAAAACCAAACACACCCTTTAAAAAGGACCACGAACCCAGAAAAACTCAAAATAAGCATCCAATATGATGTTTGGTTGCCGAAAAAGGTAGTAAAACCATGGGACAAAAAGCTAGAAGCACAGAACGAGAGAAAGTTTGAAACTTTTTGTACCGAATAAGCAAAAACCAAACAAGCTGTGGCTTTTTGGCTTAATAATAAGCCACGAAATTGCTGAAAAATAAGCAGAAATAAGCCGTAATAAGCTGATACAACACGACCAACACAACACACGGATACAAAACACCCTCGGTTAGCTCTGATGCCAATTGTAAGCAATAAGAAACACTAACTAGATTCGATCCGGAGGTCGGGGGGATTAAACAAGAACTTAGCCATTTTATTTAGAAAGAGAAAAAAGAAAGATGTGTATGTGTTTTAGAGAGAGAAAGAACACACACATTTTGGTGAAATGATACAAATGAATCCTCACCCCCTCCATGGAAGTATGGAGGGGGTATATATAGGTCAAGACAAGAAAAACTATTCTAACTTAACAATTATAGTCCCTGCATGTCTTGCCTAATGATAACTAGTGTAATTCCGTATAAGTCGACATATTTTAAGGCTAACAAACTTCAAAGGTACCAACGGCTAATAAGGCTACTACTTCTACTTTGAATTCATTTGAAGCTTTAAGTACCTTGTTGGATGAGAAAGAAGGAAGCGGCAATCAACCTCTAAGTACAAATGCTACCCCTATTGTAGCTAGGATTAATGAACTTGAAAGACAAATGCTGGATGGGAAACTTGTGCTTGTAGATGATGAAAGTTTAAGAATTATTTAAGAACATTTTTTAACCAAATAAGTTTCTTTTTTACAAATATACTTTTTTCTTATAAATATAGGGTTCATTATAATCCTTACGCATATTTTAATTTTGGATTTAATTAATATACATTGTGTTTTATGGTTTTTTAATCTTGTTAGGCTTTATTCCACGTCTCTTTACGGTTGCGTCAAGTTAGAAACAAGTTTTAGTAAAGATCGGCCAAAATTTTGTTCGGAAAAAAGATGGACCAAAAAGTTAACCAGGGTAAATCACCACTAGGCGTCGTACCTCGTAAAGGAGTAGTAAATCATGGAATTTGTATTTTCGTAACTCATGAAGTAATTCAATATTTGCCATAGTTTGAAAAGTTTAATGAAATTTGAAACTAAAAAGCCAATGATTCATGCATCATATCAAAGTATCAGCATATTGGTAATGATTATTTTCGAACAAACATGAATATAAATCGGTATCTCTACTTGGCACATTCAGTAATCATAAACACCATTGGATACTTTATTAAGCATGTTGCATGTTTAATAGATTAAAAAATATATGTACGGGATACGTGTGTCTGTTCTGATACTTTATTAAAAAATAAAAATAAACGAATGATTGATTGATTACCTAATAAAAGCCTTTTAAAGGGTCGTGCCTCCCGGTATCATGGTTGTCCTTTTGGAATCTCTAACTCACTCTCCCACTATTTGTTTTCCTCCTTTCCAATTAAAGTAGAAGTCATAACTATATAAAAATAGCAAAGTGAAAAGTGTATAAAATAAAATCTGGTATCAATTATTTGATCCACATGTTTTATGTAAAGTGGTTGTTTGTAGTAAATGGTACAGATAATGTAAAATGATTTTCCGGCTTTATTCATTTCGTTAGTCTTATCAATCACGTGTTATCAGGGGCGGAGCCAGGATTTAAAGTTAAAAGGTGTCGATATTTTTACTAAAATAGTAAGGATATTATATGCAAATTGAGTTACCATGCCCCATGCCACGGCTATGAGGATGTAATTGTAATTATGTTGTTATGAACAATATCATCTCTTGTCCTATAAACCCAACTAGATTTTTTTTTCTTGAGTTGTCCATAATTTAACTTAGAAGCTATGTAAGAGTAAAAACTCTTGTATACCGGTAATTAAAAACACATAAATTGATCTATGTACCAAAAGTTAAAAATACCAAGATACTACAACTCATATAAAAGCATTCAATGTTGCAAATAACACGTAAAATTTTAAGCCAGTTCCCGTTTAGAAATATTTTGTAAGCTAAATTTTATACCATAAACTAAATAAGTTTATATGATGTTGTACTAGCGTAAGAGTTGATTATACACGTTGAAGACTATATGAACTTGGAACAAAAGATGTAACATTTAAGATTGAAAATAGATTCATAATAACATAATCAAGGAGCATCCTGGAAGTCATGTTTCACTTATACCGAGCCTTTTCTTTATTTATGATCGAGTAAAGAGGGGGCCCGTTGACCAAAGTATATGAAACATAGGCTTTAGCCCACTTAAATATTGAAGAAGTTGGACAGGTTGGGGGAGGCCCAGCACCCACATGTCCCCTTACTCCCTCCGCCCGTGCGTGCTATGGGTTTAAATTATGTTCTTACGTTCTTTTAATCATAGTGTTACACGATTTACTTTTCTCTTTTTTTATGTAGACCGTACCTTTTGATGAAGGCACCTGGAAGATCGATTTCCTTTAGCTAAGGAAAATGAATCTACTGCGGTTGAAGGATTAGAGATCAAAAGCAAGTGATTAAAATTGCATATGCTTGGACTGGGATAGAAGGCAAGTGATGGGTTCCAGCTGGAACCCTTTTTTTAGCTTAAGAGGGAAAACAAATTCTATTTCTAGAAACCCTTTCAGCTTATCGTTTTTTATTTTTGAAGTATAGCTTTCTAGTTTATATATTCGTAGCTTGGATAAAAAGCAGTTTGTTAAAAGTTGGGGAATATATGAGTCTTACTTTCATTTTAAAACCAGTACAAAATTTGATAATTTAGACACTAGGATTGAAGAGTCTCTAGGTCATAACTTATTGATAACTTAAATTTCATATTACGTTCGAGTTTCAACATATCTATGGCTTGGTTAGCGAACTTACAAACTGCTGTTGACTGATCTCTCCCCAATTATAGGGTTTTTTGGGTCTAAATAGTGTACGTCATTTACAGTTTGGTTATTCATATATTGGTGTAGATAAGCTTCAAAATGTAACCTATATTGTATAGGAAAATACGAAATAAAAATGAGCATGACTTTGGGCCATGATTGGGCATCATCTTCTTTGTTTATTTTGACCATCACGAGTTATGCCAATCAAATGAAATGGGTCTCTCTGCTTAAAGTGAGCCCAATCCATCATTTAGGTCTTACCTACACAAGACCACAAGTGCACCAAGCCCAAAACCTATCAAGTTTCTAATAGGCTTTTTTTTTATAAACAGCAACTCAGCAAGTACCCCACAAATTGTGTTGCATGGGGTCATTCATATCACGACTTGATCATGGTTTAAATGGGTTATGCACACATGTTATAAAGACAAGTCAAAATTGCCATCTATAAAGACCACCACTTTTAACACAACTCATTTCTAGATTCTGTGTAACCTTTTTTTTAGCACTTCCGACACTTTCTTTCCCATTAAAATTTGTCTCTTCTTTTTAAAGTCAATTGTCTTGAACGTGTTTTGTGTTGTAATCTTATGTTGTACTAGCTCATAAGTATGAAGTTTCAAACTTTTTCGAGGCCACGTCTCTTCAAGTTTGGTCCTGAAAGAAAACTAAACTCTTAAATAGTGTCACTATAAGTCATAAACTATTTGTCAGTGAATTGTTCACATATTTCACCTATACATAAATTCTCGTATAAATATATATCATGACTTTTGTAATTTTGACCATTTTAGCGCAAAACATAAGATCTAGTTTAATTGCAATTACAATGAATAGAACATTAGAATGAAAAACAAACAAATGATGCACTTCGAGCACCACACGTAATTTTGTGTGGTGGCTAACCCTTTCTCCATAATCTAGCATTAAACAATGATCACGTATTCCCATTAATTTTGTGTGAAATCACTACTAACACCTTTTGAGCACTAGGTAGTAGGTATTGTCGATCGATGTTATCCGACGATGTTATATCAAAAAGTGTTGTCACCATAACTTTTTCATGTAACTCGGAACTCAATACTTAATTTAAAAAAAACATCATCTCTCATCACTCAACTTAAAACACGGAAAAAAATAAAGAAGTATTCAATGACTTGATTGGTGGTTTTGGCACTACGCCTTATAACTCAAGGTCTGGTGTCGGCTGACCATAAAATGGCGCCATAAGACAATAACACTACTCTATAGTGTTATTTTGGGGTATCTGGTATTGTTGAAACCGTTTGGTTCATGAGGTAGCTGAGAAACGTGCGTTGATCTTAAGTGAAGACTGTTTTTCGAAGATTCAATCTCTGTCGTTACTATGGATATCAAGTAGGTGCCCTAAGAAAAATATTTCTTGGGACAATTGGATTCTAATGGCTGATATTTTCGGCATAGGCTAATTTGGTTTTTTTTTCCTTTCCTTTTAGAGCACATTTGATGAGCCTATTTTGGTTTGCTCCTTCTCTCGAGGAGCTTTGTTTCTTGTTTTCGTTTCTTTTGTTTCGTTTTAATAAAATGCCGCTTTTCAAAAAAAATAAGACTACTCTATAGTACTCGTACCGTGTGCTTTTATAAGAATCGTATGTAAATTCAATGTTTTATTACAAATTGCAATTGCAATAGCATTTATAATAATTTGCGTATTTGCTGCGAATTAAATTAGTGACACTCAAAAGATGAACCATAAAAGAAAGATATAAGTGCCACCAATTGCCAATGGCATACTTTACATTAGAAAAATACTGTAATATGATTGTACATCTCTTTTAATTTGATTTCTTTGGAAACATGATAGAAGGGAACAAGTAAGCATGGTGCTATAAAAAGCATGCATATCTTCAAAAAGATGAACAAGTTAAAAAGGCATCTTGTGATTTGTCATCCACTTGCAATACTTTGTACATGATAATCTTGACAATTTCTTACTCCTTGTGGGGTTTCAATAAAGTTATATTTATATGAAGTTTCAAACTTTAATAGTAAAATCATGATTGAAGGAGAGTTGGTTAAAATTGGCAACGCATGGAAATGAATAAACGTCTAGAGCACAAAGTCATGTTATCTTGCCTTTCTGTGTATAAGTTACAAAACAATGAGCCTAATACTCTTTAGGACGATTGTTGTTATGAAAACAGAAACTAATATCGTGCAAACTCTTTAAAGTTAACAAGTTTGGGTAAGTTATTATCATTGATTGATTTCATGTTTTATCTAAATACACGAGGAATTAAGAGTTAGAAGTTGATGGACTGCAAGCAGAAATAGAATAACACAAAACTAGCAAGATGCTAGAAAATTACAAAGGAATTTTTAGCCAATCTTGCCAACTTAACAATTTGGCGCCTCTACATTTTAACCAAGAAAAAGAATATAAACCGATATAATCAAAAATGTCACTTTTCCTCATAGAATGAGAATTAAAAAATTGACACTATTTCCGAAGCTTCCAAATAAACAACATGAAAGTCACAATATCACATACAACCTCTCATGTTTTACCTAAGCACTGACAAACCATCAACCAAGCAAGGCCCAAGACGAAATTGAATTTAGATTAGAAATCGAAATTTCCGACAACCATAACACGAACTAAACCTCAGGAATTAAGCTTGGATCACTTGGAAACCAAGCTTTACGATTAAATGATCAAAGGATTGTAGGAGAGTATAAACTGATTTAGAACAGAAAAAAGTGTGTGCAAAAGGTGAGAAAATCAGTGGGGAATAGTCTAGTATTTATAGGCAAACTAGTCTGACATTTTGTTTGGACGGTCCCCTTAAATAGGGTTCCGGTCCCCTTAATTATTAAGGGGACCGCCCTTATAATTAAGGGGGCCGCCCAGCCTCAGACGCTCCCTTTTTTGTCTTTTTTGGGAGACGTGTTTTCTGGAACATTTCTAGCCGTTTTTAGATAGAAAATTTAAATTCAAAATATTTATTTGAATAAAACATTTCTTTTAAATCTAAAAATGTTTTGTAAGAGATATAAAAATGTTTGTGACATTTTTATAAAAAAATATAAGGATAAATAAAAATTCCTTTGATCATGAAATGCATTAAGCATATGTTTATTCATACCTTTAAGTGATTAAATTTTCAAAATAAAAATTTACTACTAATTACTTGTTTACAAATAATTTTTCATTAATCGTTTTTACATTTTGTGATTATCAAAACTTAGAGAGGTCGAAAAATATTAATAACGTTTTTATGCATTATTTCTATCAACATAATGAAGATCACGTACGTATGGAAATTATTTGAAGGTTACGGCGTAACACAATATCTGGTTACGCCGCAACAATTGCTTATTTATGGAATGTTGTGTAAGAAGGTTACGGCGTAACACTTTAATCAGTTACGCCGTAACAGGTTCGATACTTATAAATAGAGGCCTCATTCAAGCAGTTCCGACATCACTTCCTCCATAGCTAATTGGAGAGGTGACAAAGGCTTCCAACCTTCGAAGAATTCCAACTGGAGTCGAAAGAAGATCACACTTTATTTAATTTCTGTATTTAATCGTTCAAATACGAATACTGTAAGAATTATGAGCTTCCAGTCTATGATTACTTTTATTTCTTGTTGTGTTTCCGTTACCATGAGCGGCTAAGCACTTAAAGTGCTGGCCTAGTTATGTAATTAATTCCCTTCCAATTTATACAATATGTCTTGAAAAACTTTCTTCATAGACTCATTTTTTATGAAGTTTCTGAATCAGCTTTCCCCCAAACCAAAAACCCTAACTTGAATAGCTTTGATGAAGCTTGAACGATCTTCTAACTCTTATGTTTAAGTGCACATCGGAAATTATAGAAAGCCCTGCATTAAACATAATTGCTTCTTGTCATTAGGTCTTAGTGATTATCTGTTTGGGGGAACATGTAAGAAATCAATATCAAATCTCTTCTCACGTATGCAGAATACTTCACACAAAACCAATCCAATGAAGTAGAAATTGTATGTTTTTTATTTGAGTAGAATAATTTCTTTTTGAGGTACTCAATAAGTATTCCCAGTTTAAACACCATATGACGTTAGGATAGGCACAATGAGAGGCCGACCCAGTCGGTCGACCGACTCACTATCGGATTGCCTCCACTGCAACCCAAAGGTCCATGTCGGTCGACAAAGTTCAAATGGGAGAAGAGGGTCTGATATACGACCGATTAGATGCACACCAAAAAGAAAAAAATCATACTATTGCATATTTAATAATAATAAAAACTTTTTAACTTTTAAAATTTAAACTCTTTAACCTTATGAATATCCTCATTCATTTCATCATTTTATACATTAATTCAAACCACTCTTTTATTATACTTCTCATTTTAATCTACAACGTCTAATAACAAAACTCCTAATTCAAACCACTATTTTATTATACTTCTCATTTTAATCTACAATCTCTAATAACAAAACTCCTTAAACCAAAACCCCAAGCATTTCACATTTAGCACCGGATCCGACTACAACGTCAATCACCTGAATTAGTCTTAAAAAAGAAACGGTACAAAGACTTCCTCTTCTATAATTTACGAATGGGAGATGATATGCACACAACACAAAGTGATGTGGATACCACAAAATCACATATGTAATGCATATGATACAACATTACTCATGCATTTTTGTGGTGTTCACATCACTTTGTGTGGTGTACATATCAGCTTCCTTTATGAATCGACGAGGCTTTGCCCCTGGTGCAACAAAAAAAGCTAATGAAGATGAAACAAAAAATGAAGGAACACTATAATTTAGATTATTAGTTTAAGTTTTTAATTTAAATATATTAATGATTTTATTTCAATTATTATGTAATATTTTTTATTATTAATGAATTTTAATTTTGTTATTAAAAAAGTTAAGGAAGAAAAAAGTAAATTATCTTATTCTGTTTAAAAGGTCACATTTAAATTGATCCAGACATGAAACTAAAATGACAGAAAAATAGTAAACTATTGTGGGTCAATAGTACACCTACCCTAAATTTGAGCGACGGATGAACATGAATGTGATAATGGTGGACAAGGGCCCACAAAATGTACTAAACTTGTTATTTATAACCAAGTACATTATAAAGATTGGCTAACATTATTTTGCAAGAATCTTGCTAACTACCTTGTCATTTTGATACAAGAATCGGTTACAAACTTTGCGCTAAAGTTATTTACCTATGTATTTGGAGTATTTATACATAGCATTATAGAATGAAAAGAGGATACGGAGTAAATCATAACTCATCTCGTTTTTTTCATTCACATTTTACATCGAGAAATGCAGGGTTTTGTGTTGTCTTTGACTTTATGCTTAGTGGATCAATCAATTTCATTCTCCACAAGAAAGGGTTGTATTTTCAACCTCACATGTCACAAACCTCATGGTGGACACTATGCTCTTTAATATAAAATCGTAACATAATCTAATTTGAATTATAAAAAATGACATACAATGAGTATACTAATTTATCCTAATATTGTTTCGAAAAGCTTGTGTAGTATTAACTTATAGCAATGTTATGTTAGTGTTTTTAAAGTTTCTTGGCTATGGTACGTGTTTGGGCACTACAAGGTCGGTCGATCTTTTTGATGTCGAAGGTCGTGATTGGTCGGCTTGGTAGCAGATAAGGTCGAGCGACTTTTGAAGTTTGGGTCAGGTAGAAACTCGACCTAGGTCGAGTGTTGTATTGTGTGTGTAATTAATTAATTAAAATGTATTTTTGTGGGGTATGTTTTTTATAGTGTAAGTCACTTTGTAGTGGTAAAAAGTCATCTGTAGGTCGCCAGAATAAGAAAACTGATGTGGCATGAAAAATAAAGGTTGTGGCCAGTCAACAACGGATTATCAAAGTGGTTAGCAAGTCCAAAATAATGAATAGCAATAGTCATAAAAGTATGGTTAACGGGCCAATCATGACCCACTCTTTAAAATGTGATAATCGATAGAGGTGAAATGACCGGTTTTTTTAAAAACCGGTACAAAAAACCGGAACCGGTTTTTAAAAAAACCGGTTTTTTTTAACCGAACCGGTTAAACATAACCGAACCGGTTAGACGGTTTTGGGTATTAAATAAGCTACGTTAGTTTTTTTACGGTTTTAAACCGGGGTTTACCGGTGTTTTTAAAATAACCGGTTTTTTAACCTGTTTTTTTATTTTTTTTAAATTTTTTTAATTTTTTTTTATAACCGTTAGATGCGTTTTAAAAAAAAAAACCCAGTTTTGAACCGGTTTAAAAAAACCGTATGGTCAACTCCACAGTAAATAGCCGTTACAAATTTAAAAAAAAAAACGGTTTTAACCGGTTTTTTTGGTATTAAAAAAAAAAAAATACCCAACGGCTAGTAGCCGTTATACTAGTCAATTTTTTGGTTTTTTTTTGTGTTTTTTGATGATTTTAGGGCATGGATTGGTAGTATAAATACATGTAATGGGTTGGGGTTGAAAACACATCAAAAACACTCACTTTTTTTTTTGAACGGCAAATTGAAATTAATAAAAAAACTAGCAAGAAGCTAGAAAATTACAAGGATATGGATTTAGGACATTTCATCCAGGAAATCCAATCAATATTGTTTTTACATCTATTGGAACACCAAGTAAAAGAGTACGAAACAATATCATCAAAAAGAAGCTCCATACGCGGATGAGAAGATCCAAAAAGCACTTGGTTGCGGAATTTCCAAATCATCCACCACATAACATAAAAGACCCCTTCTAGCATTTCCTTTTGAGCTTTAGAAAACCGAGTAGTTTTGAACCAAGCAATCCATTCTTCGTAACAAGAAAAATCTGGAATATCAATTTCCCACCATCGAGCAATTTTACGCCATAAAGTCCGAGCTAAATTACAAGAGTAGAAAAGATGCGAGCATGATTCTCCAGCTAAACCACAATTTGGGCATATAATAGAAGGAATATCAATCCCACGAAGTGAAAGGTTAAGTCTCGTGGGGAGCTTATCCAAACAAACTTTCCACGCTAAAATATTTACCTTTATTGGAACCACTTTCACCCATCTAGTAACGTCACCAACAAAAGGTAAAAGAATATCATCAATAAATGTTCTAGCCGAGTGAACAGAAAACTCACCAGAAGATCCAAGAAGCCATGCCCATCGATCATTGGAAGGAGATAAAGATATAGACCCAACAAGTTCAACTAGATGGTGAAGCTGCTCTTCTTCCACCCCTCCACGGGGGTTTCTACGAAAAGAAGCAACAAACGAAGCATCAATGAGTTTATCTGCAACCGTAATACCTTTTTTGAGCTCCAACGCATATAAACGAGGAAAAGATCTGCTAAGGGGGACATCATTAATCCAACAATCTTCCCAAAAGAGAGTGTTCGCACCGTTTCCCACTTTCTTTTTCAAAAGCGCAAGAAGGTTAATACCTTTTGCGGACAAAGAATTGAGCTCTTTCAAGATACAATTCCAAGGGGATAAACTGGAAACCGAACCTGTGTGAACAAAAGGAGAACGATTGCCATATAAAACAGCAATAAGACGATGCCAAAGGGATGCATCCTGCGAAAGAAATCTCCAAACCCACTTAAATAATAAGGATCTATTAAGCGCAAAGAAGCTGGACACACCTAGCCCTCCTTTTTGTTTAGAAGCCAAAATTTTGTTCCAACTAATCATAGAGAATCTCTTTTCATTTATATCGGCACCATTAAAAAATTTTCTGCGAAGGGATTCCAAGTCACGAAGAACACCCAAAGGAGCTTTATAAAGCGACATATGATAAAGAGGCAAGGACGTAAGGACAGACTTGATTAACGTAAGACGTCCACCAACGGAAAGAGTCTTAATTTTCCATTTTGATAATCTGTTAGAAACCTTACCAATTATCTCATCCCAAGCCTTTCTCCTAGAAGGAGACATCCCAACCTTGACACCAAGATAAGAGAACGGAGTGGAAAAAGTAGAACACCCAATAATGTTAGCTGCCGCAAGAACTTCCTCATTAGAGACTCCAATGCCCATGAGTTTACTCTTAAGAATATTGATTTGAAGACCCGAAGCCAAAAAGAAGCATTTGAGCATACGAACTATGGTAAGGATGTTTGCTCTATCCCATTTGCCAATGAAGACTGCGTCATCAGCATAGAAAAGATGAGATAACGTCAACGAATCATCAAATCGGATACCCTTAAAAAGATCAGCATTTATGATATTATTGAAAGAAAGATGCAAACTTTCCATAACTAAGATGAACAAATAAGGAGATAAGGGGTCTCCTTGCTTCAAACCCTTGTGGAACTTAAATTCAGCGGTCGGACTACCATTAACAAGAATAGATCCCATAGCCGACGAAAGACATCCTTGAATCCATCCTCTCCATTTAATGCCAAACCCAAAGTTTCTTAAAATAATATCTAAGAAGTCCCATCTCACAGAATCAAAAGCCTTTTCAAAATCCACTTTAAAAATCATGGCTTTCGATTTATGAGCTTTGCACCAAGAAATAAGCTCATTTAAGATGAAAGGACCGTCAAGAATTTGACGGTTGGATACAAAAGCAGATTGAACATCACTAATAAGCTCAGATATTACCATCTTAAGACGATTAGCCAAAATCTTAGAAACGATCTTGTAAAAACACCCAATGAGACTAATTGGCCTGTAATCTTTAACAAACTTCGCATCATGTTTCTTAGGGATTAGAGCAATGAAGGATGAATTACATCCAGGAGGGAACTTACTTGAGATGAAAAACTCACGGATCGCATTAACAAAATCATGCTTAAGAATATCCCAAAAAGTACGAATAAAATCAAATGAGAAACCGTCCGGACCTGGCGATTTATTGGTTCCGGTTGAGATATTGTCGCCATTATTCTTCTAAATCATGCACCATTGTTATAGGTTGCGGTTGAGATATTGTCGCCGTTCTCTCCTTGTTGAGTTTCTTGTTTGATACTTCTATTTAAGGTGAGTTCATAGCCCCACCTTTTCTCTTTTAATGGTTTTCATAAACTATTTTCGGGGTGAGAATACATGCTCATTTTACTAAGTAAACTTATTAATTTCTACTACATAAGCATTACATGAACGTTTTTACTAAAGTTTTACTTGCTTAATACATGACTTATGATACATATGTGATACATGGTTGTTTACCCATAAATTTATTAAAGCTTGATTTGCTTACTACATGATTTGAGATCATTGATTATCTATTTACAAAACCGTGAGTTTTTAAGACATTATTTGTTTTAAATGGGATACAAGTGCTTGAAGGGTATGCCTGACCCGATTATAAAATTATCTCCATGAGTCACTATTGCCAAAGTCCCTAATATCGTGAACCGTTAATTACCTATGATGGGTAAGCACTAGTACATTAAATAGATCTATTGGGTTTGACAACCCTGTCCGGGGTATGGATCCTGTTGTGAAAACCTAGGAAAACAGACATTTTGTATTGAGTGGATTGTGGGTATAAGGAAATAATACCTAGTGTTGGGGCAAATTTGTGAGCATGTGAAAAGATATATGCTGTGTTAACTCTTCAGTGTCACGAGCTCAATGCCATAATGTTGAACGATACTTTGAGATACGGTCGATGGCTGATCTTAAACATTGTGGTCCACTACTGAACATTAGTTGATTTATTGAATCACTACTTGGATTTCGAAAATAATATTTTGAAATGTTGTAACATTACTTTTCTTACTGAAATATTACTTGAATTATTTCAATACTGATTTTACATAAACTTATGAATTCACCAACATTATTGTTGACGTTTTGCATGTATTTTCTCAGGTTATTATTTTGCTAGCTGAGCATTGGGAGCATTTGGATGCGTGGATATCAAAACTTTAAAGACTCGGTTTTTCTTCACATTCGATAATCATTTTTATTTAAATATACAAATGAGTAATGTTTAAACTCTTGCAACTTTCGTTAAAAAGGAAATTATTGGGACCTGAATTTACTCTGATTTATTTAAATCGGATGTGCTAACAAGCTATTAGGATCCCACAGCACATAGAATATCTTCCTGAAAGACCAACAGAAGAACTAAAAGAAAAGTCAAAAAAAGAATTACCCCATAAATCTTTGATAGAAAAAAGATTAATGCTCTCCAACTTTGTTTCTTGAATAGCAACAAAGTTAATCTTATTCTTAGTGTTTAACTCCCGAATCCACTGTTTCTTGGCTGATTGGCCTAGTCACCTTGAATGTTTAAAGACCATAAAAAACATTCATTTAAAGGACCATGGAATCTCCATGAGAGGCTACAAACCACTAAGTTTTTCTTGCATCCGGGCCATGTTCATTCTTCCCATAGTTTTGTCCGACCTTCCACCAAGTTTTCAATAACCATCCATAATTGACCCTCCATTTTAAGGCTAAGAAAAAGATAACAACCATCATATGTTTACTAATTGACTCTTTACGTGTGACCCATGCAACGCACGGGTATTACACTAGTTTAAATTGATCCAGAGATGAAACTAAAATGACAGAAAAATAGTAAATTATTGTGAGTCAATAGTACACCTACCCTAAATTTGAGCGACGGATGAACATGAATGTGATAATGGTGGACAAGGGCCCACAAAATGTACTAAACTTGTTATTTATAACCAAGTACATTAATTTCTTATAAAGATTGGCTAACATTATTTTGCAAGAATCTTGCTAACTACCTTGTCATTTTGATACAAGAATCGGTTACAAACTTTGCGCTAAAGTTATTTACCTATGTATTTGGAGTATTTATACATAGCATTATAGAATGAAAAGAGGATACGGAGTAAATCATAACTCATCTCGTTTTTTTCATTCACATTTTACATCTAGAAATGCAGGGTTTTGTGTTGTCTTTGACTTTATGCTTAGTGGATGTGGATCAATCAATTTCATTCTCCACAAGAAAGGGTTGTATTTTCAACCTCACATGTCACAAACCTCATGGTGGACACTATGCTCTTTAATATAAAATCGTAACATAATCTAATTTGAATTATAAAAAATGACATACAATGAGTATAATAATTTATCCTAATATTGTTTCGAAAAGCTTGTGTAGTATTAACTTATACGCAATGTTATGTTAGTTGTTTTTAAAAGTTACTTGGTATGGTACGTGATTGGGCACTACAAGGTCGGTCGATCTTTTGATCGTCGAAGGTCGTGATTGGTCGGCTTGTAGCAGATTCAAGGTCGAGGTCGACCTTTTGAAGGTTTGGGTCGAGAACTCGACCTAGGTCGAGTGTTGTATTGTGTGTGTAATTAATTAATTAAAATGTATTTTTGTGGGGTATGTTTTTTTGTAGTGTAAGTCGCTTTTTAGTGGTAAAAAGTCATCTGTAAATCGCCAGAATAAGAAAACTAATGTGACAGGAAAAATAAAGGTTGTTGCAGTGGCCAGTCAACAACGGATTATCAAAGTGGTTAGCAAGTCCAAAATAATGAATAGCAATAGTCATAAAAGTATGGTTTAACGGGCAATCATGACCCACTCTTTAAAAATGTGTATATCAGATAGAGGTGCAAATGGGAACCGGTTTTTTTAAAAACCGGTACAAAAAACCGGAACCACACCGGTTATCATCACAATACCTGGCGAACGCAGTTTTGTTGATTTTAGCGAAATGAATCAACGGATTTTTTTTAACTGAACCGGTTAAACATAAACCGAAAAAACCGTAGACCGGCTTCTTCACCCCGGGTTGTAATTAGCTACCGTTTTCTTTACCGATTAAACCCCGGGTTTACCCGGTTTTTTAAAATAACCGGTTTTTTTTTTTTAATTTTTTTTTTTATAACCGTTATATGCGTTTTAAAAAAAAAACCCAGTTTTAACCGGTTAAAAAAACCGGTCAACACTCCACAGTAAATAGCCGTTACAAATTTAAAAAAAAAACGGTTTTAACCGGTTTTTTTCGGTTTTAAAAAAAAAATTACCTCGAACGGACTATTAGCCGTTATAACTAATCGATTTTTGGTTTTTTTGTGTTTTTTTTGATGATTTTCAGGGCATGGATTGGTAGTATAAAATTACTATGTAATGGGTTGGGGTTGAAAACCACATCAAAAACACGAGTCACTAATCTCATCTTTTATTCCTCTCTAATCTGATATATATACTCTAAAATATCTCAAATCCCGCATACTTGGAAAACTCACAATCACAACAAGCGAGTCCACTAAGTCCTACATTCTACTAAGCCAAAGTACGGAAAAGTTTATACACAAAGAAGAATGTGTGGCGTCTAGACAACCTACGGAGAAAACAACGATGTTTTGGAGCTAATTTCATATGCTGTATTATGATCGGCGTGGATGAAACACAACGCGTTGTCAAAGAGGGAGGTGGTATAAATTTTATAACTCCCTGCGTCCTAACACTACACTCCGGACTCATAAGCACGGTTGTAATGGCGTAGCCACAAATGATACGTCAACAAGGTAGCTATTGGTCGCGTATGGTCAAGTTTCTATATTTGATAATGATGCGGTATCGACTTGATTTAACGAAGTTTGTCAATTCAACAAAGCGCTTTCATTCAACCACTTCGACAAAGCGACAAGCTTACCGGAGATCATCAAAAGAGAGGCTACAACCGCGATATCACACATGTAGTCGTACTAACTCTATAGAAGTGAAGCTTACTTTAAATTATGTGGAAAACGGCTAAAAAATATATTATGAAGGTTTTTTTGATTATAAATAGGTGTTTCTATAACTAACGGATACTTAGAATCGCACCACACTGGTACGACAAATCTTATTTACCGTTAGCTCATTGGTTTAATATCCCTGAGATACTCCTGGTCTTAAGTGAAACGGCGGAACAATTTGCTTTTAAACTATCTGGTTATCCTCAATACGAGATCTAATTTAACAAAAAAATTTACAATGACACTTTAATTGAATATAATTTAGATAATAAAGTTTTTATTAACGATTTTTATTAATAAATGCCTCCAATAAAACTAGAGCTTTGAGATTGTTAAAATTAACTTATAATACCCTTTTTAGATGGTCAATTTTTTTTCATTCCCATTGTGTTGCGATGTTATAGAATTTATATCCGTGCAAGCGGTCATATAAAATAATGTGATAGTTTAAGGATGAAATTTAGGGTTTATTAGTAACTATGGTATAGTTCGAGTAACGAACAGACAAATGACTATAGACTTTTTCGTAAACCAATGGTGGTGAAGAACCCTTAGTGACCCTTGCTATGATAATAATACTATAGTGGAAATCTACTTGCATGATGTTTGAAAATATATTATCGACAACAAGTGAGACTTTAACAAAAACGACTTTAATGAAACACTTGTTAATAGAAATTAAGTTCCGTTTTCGATAAGCGAACCAAGATTGGGATCTACTAAATTGACACACAAAGCTATTTTTTTACAAGTTTTTGTAAGTGGCAACAACTATATTACCGCGTGTTTATTAACCCAACTAACTCATTAGTTTTAAATTCAAATTTATGCTATGACGGAAAAAATTAGACGAATTAAAAACCTCACCTAGTCAAATGATTAAAGAATGGTTTAAAGTTATAAAAAAGAAAATTTGGTAAAATATTTTTGCTAATTTACCTTTGTTTTTTACTTGTTCTTCCCGGCCGCACTTAATCCATGTTTAAAATTTTGGAGGCTAGAACTTTTAATTACCAAGAAATAATGACCAATTTAGACCTTATCCTTTGGGTTTAGACCGCTAACAACCCCGACCCTAACTATATAAACTCCCAAAAATTATATTTAATCGATAACTTTAAAAATTATTTGGAATTATATGCAATCAAAATATGCAAATACAAAAACCCAATGTTGATCAATGCGTGCCGGTGAATTGTCCCGAATGCAAGTGACATTATATAAACTTTATAATAGTTTATTTGAAGACGCATACAAAGCTGTCAACGAAGCATCGCGCCCAACAAGCGAGTTGGGACAATATAATTGGCTACAAACTTATTTATAACTTTAAGGCCGAAACATTTACACACTTTGACATTTTGGCTTGTGGATAAGAAAGACAAAAATCCAATTTCCAAATTTTAAATATCCCTATGGGCTCTAGCTTGGAGGTTTACACACAGGTCAAGCTTCGACGGTAGCTTCAACAACGGACCTTTTCTATTAGCGGTAGAAATTATGGAGGGGGGGGGTCGAAAAACACATCAAGACTAACTCCCGAATCCGTGAAGTAATGTGTAGGTGTTTGAAAGATTATTTGAGACGGAGTAGATAGGGTACAACATGAAATCATCGTTGGAGAGGGTGCGGGGGGCGGGGGGGCGAGAGCGAGGTAGAAGACGTTGAAGAAACTATAGCAAGAGAAGAAGTATGATTTAGGGAATATCACCCCCTCCGATACCGAATTAGATGAATGTGGGATTGAAGGCCCACTTAGATATTTGACACAGTAGACAGTAGAAGATTTTTTTGAAGGGTGATTTAATGGATTGAGTCATAACGGGTGAGGGGTGGGGGGGGGGGGGGGTTGGGGGGGGGGGGGGGGGGGCAATAAAAAAAAAATTCTTTTTTGACTACTTGAGTACACTAATATGTTTTCGGGTGATGGCCATGCCGAAGCTCGAAATGTATTAGTATTTATATATTTTTAGTTGTATAATTGTATTGTTTAAATAAAAGTTATGGTTGTATTTTTTTAGTATGTTTCCGGTGCAAATAAAAAGTTATGATTGTATTTGTTTAGTATGTTTCCGGTGTATTGTTTAATTAAATGTTTGATAATTAACAAGTTTATTAAATAAATGTTCGAAGTTTTAAATTCCGAAAAAAACCGAACCGGTATAAAAACCGATTCCGAACATTTATAACCGAAAAAAACCGAACCGGTAAAAAACCGATTCCGAAAATTTATAACCGAAAAAAACCGATTCCGAACATTTATAACCGAAAAAAACCGATTTCGGAAAAACCAAAAAAACCGAAACCGGTTATTAGAAAAATCGGTTTTTTTTTAAACCGGTTTTCTAAAAACTGGAAACCGGTTTTAACCGATTTTTTTGCACCTCTAATATCAGACAAGGTTATAAATAGCGCGAGGTGTGGCGTGACGGCATGACCAAACCTCACGCCTTAGCGGCTAAGGCGAAGCCTTTGCGTTTTTAAGACGTGGCTTAAGACGACACAAAATTTAATATATTTTTATCATATGTCATATATATCGGGTTTACAAAAAGCGTTATACATAATAATTAAAATTAGGAAACTATCATTATATGTAATATTATTCATTTTATAAAAAAAAGTTTTTTTTATTGGAGTTGAATCCAAAAAATTCGCCACGCCTCACGCCTTAGTGCGCCTTATCACGCCACGTCTAGAGCCGACGCTTAGTCTGTTTCGTAACGTGAAGGTTACGCCTCACGCCTTAGCGCTACCATAGCGCGCCTTTTAGAACCATGGTGATGTTCGGTTGTTTTTTTTTCTAACCTAGATGGATTCTAAAAGACCCATGACCTAATACAGAAATTAATTTCTCTTTCTCGACTTCACATAGGCGGTGCAAATGTTTGCATTGTGAATTTGTGAGTATGTGAGAATAGTTATTAGGGTACTACCTTAAGCTGTTGTATTTGTGAATTTTATTAGGATCTTTATATAGTAATAGGCTTTAGCTCAGTTCCTATCGACTTTAAAAAAGGAACTAAATGGGATGATTTTGTGAATAAAAGGTTAAGAGTTGATGCCAAAAATGCACTCATAGTCGGTTCACGTTAATTTACACTTTTTTCTTAACTAGATTCTTTATATATATATTGGAATTATATACAAAAATACTTTAGAATAGCTGACTCAAAATTGTAAAAACTAACCAATCAATGGATACATAGGGCATTTTGGCGAAATGGGCTGGGACTAGCTGGAGCTAGGGCTTAAATTATAAGATGAAATTGAAATTTGTATTTTTGTAAATTTGTTTAGCAAATGAGCTGAGGCTAAGACTTATTATTGCAAAGTTACTAAAAATGACATAATTAAATGAGTTTTTGGTATATGTTTACATTTTTGTAAGTATATAATTAATTTAATGTTCAAAAGCTTCGGGGTAAAGTTTTTAGCCCCTTTTATGGAGTCGTGGCTTATAGAGACTTATGACTTATAAGCCTTCTCATAAACTCGCGTAACAAACGAGACTTACTTTATAAAAAAAACCCAAGCCCCAATAAACCCTACTCATAAACTAATTATATAAAACATTAGGTTTAATTGGTTGAACAATTCGAATAAAAATAAAACCGAAAAACTCAAAGTATCAAAGTCCACAAGACAAGAGAGGGAGAAGAAAAAAGTAGAATAAAATTTCAAAATTCAATCACTTCTCTCCTCTCCGTCCATCAACCGTCACGTCACGGCGGAGCTGCACTTCCACCAATAAAATCAATCCACGTGTCACCTCATACTGTAATCATACATTTTATCTCCTTTCTGTTATTTAGATTTAATAAGTTATCATTACATTATTTATTAGTACTTCACTAATTGTTTGTATAATTGCTTATCACAACTCGATGTAACAATTTCTGTTAAATGTTAGTTATTCTTGTTATATATATGATTTTTATTATAAATTTGGTGGTGCTTGTTTGTATAATAATGTAGGTTATGTTAAATTATAGGCCATTTTCATGATTCATTCGATACAGATGATTTTAACTTACTTGTATTTTTATAGTACAAGTTAAGAGTTAGCTTCTTGACGTCGCAAAATGTGATTACACTCGGCAAGATGAATGGAAGTGCCAATTTCGCGTTTATCGTGCGACTAGGGATTGCTTATTTGTTTTGCTTAAGCTTCTGTTTATGAATAAGCTCTCCTTATAACCTCCTTATAATTAGTACTTCAGGATATAGTGTTTGGATTTGCTTGTTTTGTAAAAAGTACTCGAAAATTACAATTGTTTGGATTCAGAATCAAATCCATTTTTAGAAGATTTACATTAAAATATGATAGTAAAAGCAGAAACTAATATATATTTAATGATTCGGTGGTTTCGGATTGATGTTTAGGAAAATGTGCATTTTATAAGGGTTGGACAATAGTGTATATGAGATATGGTGCTTTTATTCGTTTTCTCAGTATACGCTTTAGCGTGGCTATTTGTGGAAGTGAGATGATAGAGTGTGGTTTGTTCTTATAGTTGGTGACTCTGTAACCGTTGGTTTATCATTTCTAAGGTTATTTCTATATGTTTTATTCTATACATGAGTTGATGTGTGGGAATCTGATACGAAAAATCCGGATCGTAGCTGAAGATGGTGTACGATGTTTGTTATGTCTTTCATTCTCGTGATGTAAAGATTTTAGCATTTCGGTAAATGATAGATGATTTGATTGGTGATTTTAAGTCTGATGCATTTGGCTAAAGATATAAGATACTGTAACTAGTTTGTATGTGTGGAAGAAAAAGTGCTGATGTTGATTTATGTAGGTAAGAAAGAAAAAACCGCGAATACGCTTTTTGTGTGATTTTGTGTTTGGGGATGATGTTTAGCGAACTTTGCAGTTTTCAGGGTTGGACAATAGTATATATGAGATATGTTGCTTTTATTAGGTATATATGCCTGTTTTCTTAGTATAGGCTTTAGTGTGGCTATTTGTGGAAGTGAGATTATAGAGTAGATATGAAGAAACTTGCACATGTGTATGTTTTGCTCTCATAGTGTGACTAAGAGAACTTTGGTTTATGCTTTCCAAATTATTTCTATATGTTATATTGTATACGCTATTTTGGTTGTGGGAGCTGAAGATTGTGTTTCAGTGTATTTGTTTGTTTGGTTAGTCATACTGGTAATGCTACAGTTGACGAGTATAGAGACTGATATACTTTGTTGTTGGTAGCTGATGAAAAAAACTTGAGCATCGCGTTTTCTGGTTCTTTGGGGACAATATGCTTGAAACCACAGTTTTTGCTTTCATTTAGCTACTTGAAAGTTTTGTATATGACTGTATTAATAACCTTTTCATATGTGCTGAGAAAAAGTGTCAAGGATAGATATTTTTTTCTTCCGGTTAACGGCCACAATGACTTTACTTTTGTTTAGTTATTGCTACGATTTGTTTGGAACCATCTGTGTGTTTTTGCATTGTTTATAGTAACTTAACAGTAAGTCAATTTAGTTGAATTTATAATTTACGCAGGATAAAATTCTTTTTGTTGTTATTTAGCTTTCTTGATATCATGGTTTTTTAACCTATTTAGTTGTGGTGTTTGTGTATTAATGATTGTGTTTATTGTTTCCAACAGTTTTACAAGATGATTGGATCTTTTCTTACCAGAGGGCTTGTGTATGTTGATCAAAACTTTTTCTTTTTCAGTTGGGAGAATCTTGATCCATTTTTTCTAGTGATTAACTTTTTTTGCTACATGCAGGATGGTGTTTGGTTATGCATATCCAGCCTATGAGTGCTTCAAATCTGTGGAGAAGAATAAGCCTGATATAGAGCAACTTCGTTTTTGGTGTCAATACTGGTATAACCAAATGTTACTTGTGTCGAGATGATATAATCGCTGACTTTGTGCTTGAAACTTATATGATGATTTTTTTTCAGGATCTTGGTTGCTGTACTAACTGTTGGTGAGCGGATCGGTGACACATTTATTTCATGGTAGGAACTCAGATTAGATAGTCTAATATATGGCGTGTGATAAAGCTGTAGTTTTGCTTTTTTTACATTGTTTTCATTCTGGTTATCTACATGTGAAGGGTCCCGATGTACAGTGAAGCAAAGTTGGCATTTTACATATACTTGTGGTACCCCAAAACAAAGGTATATATCTCTTGTTTCAGTCGAATTGATATTGGTAGACTATATGACTGAAGTGGACTTTTATTTCTTTCGCTTTCCATCGTAGGTGTGTATTTATCTTTGTTATGTTTCAATCAATTCAGGGGACAGTATATGTTTATGATTCCTTCTTTAGACCATACATTTCAAAGCATGAAACAGACATTGACCGTAATCTGTCTGAACTGAGGACAATGGCTGGAGATATGGCAGTTTTATACTGGCAAAGAGCTGCAAGCTATATCCAAACAAGAACTTTTGATATCATTCAATACGTTGCTTCACAATCAACACCGAAACCTCGAACAACTCAGGTATTATGATTTATCTATAGTCATAAGCTAATATCAACATAAGCAATACATAAATCTATCTTGTTACTTTTGCAAATACCGTTGGGCCAACCTATGTAGCCTTAATGGTTAAATTTATCTAAAATAAGGGTAGCTGAAGTGCAAAAACTGATAATAAAATCTGCATTTCTAACCCACTGGTTTGGCCTCAGCTTGTTAAGTTGTTAACTACTAAACACATTACTTTCAAAGCTGAAAAAAATATTGCAGCTCATATTGTTAGTTTCTGAGTATTATGTGTTCTCTTACCTAAGGCTGTAAGGCCAACCACTAAGCTTTTTTATAGGTTATAAAAATATTAGTAGCCAGGTAATATGGTTCGAAATGCTATCTACTAAAAAGTTCAATAATGGATCGGATTGCGTATTTTTTCTGGATTTTGTAATTCTAGCTGTAATGCTGTATGTGAAATTGTGAATAACTATTGGCGCTGAAACTTATACTGAGTAATTAACATGAAATTACAGCCGAAACAACCTGCCAGAGCTCGTCAACCTGCACCCAAGCACAAGGAAAAAATTGCAGCTCAACAGGAAACGAAAGAGCAACCAACACCTGCTGCCAGCTCTTCATCATCATCTTCAAGTTCAGGCTCTCATGAAATAGACCAATCAGATGCCGAATGGACCCCACCTGTGCCTCCAAAGGCAGCTGCCGTGAAAGCTCAAAAAACAAGCTTAGCACGAAGTCAAACTGTTCCGACAGAAGTTATAACCACTACCGAAGCAGAGGAGACACAGATAGAGCCTTCAGGTTCGTCTTCTTTAAAAACAAATTCTAGTCCCGCTGCACCCAAAGAGACGACGATGGAAGAGCCTGTTAGGGTTACACGTGCTAGGTTGAGGAAAGCAAGCTCGATTCAGTGAATGTGAGAGATAATAAGTCCCCTATATGAGAATTGAAATATTGATCTTATATCTGCTGTTTCTCTATTTGCTATAACATCTGAGAAATTTGCTTACAAGTTTACTTTCTCACCCTATACCTTTTATGTGTCTAAAATCAAGCGGTAATAGAGAGCCCGTGACTGTAAAACCAGCTTAGAGTTAGGATATGGGTTGAGCCACAGTCCTTAATCCTTTGATAGCGAACCCACTTCTGTTTTGAGTATAACTGTAATGAAAGGATCGGGTCTAGTTTAGAACTTGGGGAGGTCAATAAGCATGAAATATGAGTTTTCAGTTCTGATGGGTCGTATCTGTGTGTGTAATTAAGCCTGTATCTTTTAAAAATTTAGCACAAAATCCCGTGATGTTGTGTAAAGTTACAGCACCTTGTAGCAAACCAAGAAATTTGTGCAGTATCAGAGTTTGGTCTCAGTTTAAAATTAGCTAAATTGTTAAGTTAATTTGTTGTATTACCAAGTAAATAAATAACATCCTATTTTTAAGTGTTTGTTTCAGAGTAGATAAACAAGTAAGCACTTTTATCAAACAGAGTGTTTAAGATTTGCTTATTTAAGATTGTTTATGATTGCCAATCCATACCTATATAAGCACTCTTAAAAATTCTCCTAAAACATAAATAATCATTAACTTAGAAAAATTATATCCACTTAATACAAATACCAAAGCATAGAAAACACAAATACATCAGAAGGTTCTAAAAAAAGCAGTTGACATAAAAGATCCAAACTCAAAATTTAGCCAGTATTTATCAAACAAAAGACTATAAAATATTATCTTCATGGTGCAAAAGGATATGCACAAAGTAAACAACACTTGATCAATCAACAGTCCCTTATTAAGAGGCTATAGTTTTCTATAGGAAATGCTTTTCATGATCTAAGCATAGTCGACTTGTGTGCATCTATCAAATAAACAAGAAAAATAAAGCTGCATGATAATGGCATACAACATTAAACTTATTATACTAATATTTGCTTTCATCATATTATATTGGAGTTGGTAGAAGTTTAGTTTAAAACAAAACTATAAACGTAAGTTCTCAACCACATCACCTACTATAGGCTTGTAAAAGTCACCCAGCTTTGCATTTCGAAAATCATTTTCATGGCATACTACACTTCTGCCTCACGACCAGAAGCGTGGGAAGATAGCCGTCATCCGAAACCAAAGCAACAACGATCACTATGGCGCAAATTTACAAACGTATTTGGCTGCAAAAAGGTTGAACGTTCAGAAGTTGAAGATCCCACAAAGACACCCGTTCGCTATTCAAAAATGGGACCTTCAACTAACTCGTCTTTTTCACCATCACCGTTGTTGTTGCATCCATCTCTACGTTCTCCAATCAGACGCCGTTATGGGTAAAGAAAATTGGAAAAGGTGTCTTATATTGTTCTGGTAATATGCAAGTGTGTTTGATTTTCATTTGGATGGCAAACGATTGTTAATCAAAATGAAATTAAAGAATCTTATGTTGTGCTATGTTATGTTATGCTATGCAAACCTTGTTGCGCGAACTTAGTATGAATGCACACCACTAAATTTATATTTATGCATATGAACTCGTAACCGTATAAGAGCTGAGGTTGAGTTTTTACAGTTGAAATAAACTTACTTATATAATTGAAACGGTGTCGTTTCTGATGATGCTTGCTACAGTGCCGAATATTTGGGCAAAGTTCGGCCCAATGATATTGATCCAGCTCCGGATCCAGTAGTCTTAGTAAACAAATGGGTGACGTTTGTTTTTTTTTCTTTTCTTAAAGTAGGGAGAAAAAAAATGTTGGCACAAAATAGAAAAAAAAATATTACAAAAGTACCGATTATTCAGATAAAAAAAATACCCGCGGAAACATCTTCGATACCTAATAACTTTAAAATAATCGACAGGGTCACAAACGTACAACTCTAGATTGCATTAAATGGTGTCGTTTTACGCCACTAAAAACCATAAGCCCGAATATATGACACGTATTTACCCAAATCCCATAAAATTATATTAAAAAAAACTCCAAATAGCCAAAAAAAAACAAACCTTTAAACATGAGGTCCACACATAAGACCATATAAAAAAAACAACAAACTATTAAACATGAGACCGAGAAAATAAATTCGCACTAAAATAAATAAAAAAATAATTTAACGCCCCGCAACAATGCGCAAGACATAAACTCATATAAGGAAAAAAAACAAACCATTAAAAATAATACCGAAAAAATAAACCCGCACTATTAAACATGAGACCGAAAAAATAAACCCGTACAAAATACAATAAAAAATGTCCTGCAGTAACACGCGATTGTCATTTAAAGCACACGTAATCCCATAAATTATATTTAAAAAAACTCATATAGCCAAAAAAAAAAAACTTTAAATATGAGACCCAACACATAAGCTCATATAAAAAAAACTATTAAACATGAGACCGAAAAAATAAAACCACATAAAATAAAAATAAAAATAAATTAGTGCTCTGTAACAACGCGCGAAAAATTAACGCCCCGCAGCAACGCGTGAGTCGATCACGCATAATGGCAATGGTTAGAGCTGCTTTTGGTTTTTTCCTGAAGCTGGCGTTCAAGTTCGCTGAGTTGGCGTACCTGTATGCCAATGGTTTTTCGTTTGGCATCTTCGTCGGTTTTGAGGATGGTTCATCTTTTCATCCTTCTCTCGGGACTTGTTTGGGGTTTCATCAAAATCCATCCCGAAGTGAAAACCGGTGGCTTGGCCTCCGGGACGGGGGGTTTTCTTTTGTCGAAGTGAAAACCGATCCGTCGGCCTTCGTGTCAATGTTTTTTCATCCCTTTTGACTCCCTCGCAGTTAAAGTCTCGAGATTTTACCATTTTTTGATGTTATGTAATTCTTTTTGTTGACTCTATTGTACTTTAAGTTTCTAGCGTCTTGCTAGACTCTTTTTTATATATATTCCATCTTTGCCGTTAAAAAAAAAATCTGCTTGTATCTTTAATGTCCGCTTTGCTCCTCAATCAAATGAAGATTCCACGCATTTTGTTCTCAGTAGCAGATGTCTGGCTACGGATATCGTCAGGCTCGTAAGCCCTGTGGAATCCTATCATGACGCCCCTTGGTTCGTATTCTGATTGGCTTTCATTAGTTCAATCTATCAGATTAAGCTCTAAGTTAAAGGATTTGCTGAAGGAGTTCTGTATAACTTGGTTGTAAAGCGTAATGGATGTTTTTCGTAATCAGTTGCTCTTCTCGTCGAAAGCCCCTCGTAAAGATGTTATTTTTGACGATATTGTTTCGCGCTCTTTCACTTTGTGCCTTTCTAGATGTAATTGTACTTTTAGTTGGGATAGTTGGTTGCAACACCCCTATTTGATCTCTTCTTTGCCGTTAAAAAAAAAATCTGCTTGTTTCGTTTAGTTTTGTTCTGAATACAATATTAAGTTAGATAAGTATGTAATATCCGGTAAAAATATTCACATACATTTTGATTACTTATTGTTGTTTAGCTTAGCCGCATAGAGTGAAAATATTGTTTCAGCTAATGTAATGACAAAGTTAGTGTTATAATTTTACTAAGATTAGCTAGCTTTTATCAATTAAAACCTGGTGTAATTGATCTTTTCCAGATTAAAAAAGGCATATAACAAAAGCTTTGACATATGCTCGAGTTGGCTATACATATTATGTTCCATCAACAACATATTTGACCTTACTCCGCAGTTGATTCAGTGTAGATTCCAAGCAGTCATTGACTTTTACCTTCTACAAATCATGTTGAACATCTTATGCTGGGCTGCTTGATAAGGTGGGCAGGTCACCAAACACATCACATGTCAGCGTCACATCATCATTTGTCACACTACCAAACTGACGACCTTTTAGATGTTATGGTTAACGTCAAACAAAAATTATAAAAATAACTCATTTTATACAAACATACCACATAACATAACTCACAAACTAAAAAAAAAAAAAAAAAGAGACTGGACTTACAAAGCAAACGTTTACTAGTATGTGTACACGTACACATTAACACTATATTAAAAAGAAATGTTTTATACTTTTTAACTTATTTTTTATTGATGAACATGATGTATCATGTTTGACTCAACTTTAAAGGATTTTAATTCGAAGATAAATTAGTTGGCATTTAGAAGAGTTTTATTAGAGGATAAATAAATTAGTTGGCTCAAGCCCGTTCTGTATGTTTTGAGTCCATTAAGGTTATGTTTATACTACTTTTATAATCTATAAATAGTGATGGATAATAAAGTACTACGTATCACTTACGGAGTTTTCACTATTCAACAAGCTTAACATTTAAAGTTAAAAGGTTTGTTTGACAACAACCATTATTAGTTTTTGTTGATTTTTTTAACACTGCATTGTTTAACCTTGCTAAAAGAAGCATTCAGATTTCAGCGCTATTTTTACTTCATTTTAAACATTTTGTTTTAGTTACAAGCACGCGTTTTAAAAAACACGTCTATAAATCAAATAACTATTACGGATTATTAGTTTTATCGAACATAATAAAGATTTGTACTCAAAGACGAACCTACATGAATGTCAAATGTGATACGGGCCACACGCGATTTTAGGTTGCGAAATATTTGTGCTGCTATATCTTATAGTGTAAATTTACCTTAGCTTAAAAATCATTTATGGTGCGGTTTTGGTACTTATGAAATGAAAAATTTTGTGCAACGCCCATTCGAAAATCTTAAGTCCGTCACTATTTATACTACTTATTTTGGTTAAAATACACATTTACTCACATATTAATTGTCTTTTGTCTAATAGGTGTGGTAATGTGTGGTTTTAGTACTTATGAAATGAAAAAATTTGTGCAACGTACATTCGAAAATCTTAAGTCCGTCATTATTTATACTCCATTCGTCTCATTTTTATTGTCCACGTTTCTTTTTTAGAATGTCCCAATTTAATTGTCTACTACTAAAAATAGATAGGGAAGTTTCATCAAGTTTACTATATTACCCTTATTTGAAATTATTATTACAAACTTTAAAGAATACTTTAATTAAATAGCTAAGGGTAAAATTGTATTTCTGTCAAAAAATAAGAAAGAGAAAGCAGTAATAAATGCATTTTTTTTAAACTGTGTGTTTTTTGTCGGAGGACAATAATTTTGAGACGGGGAGAGTACTACTTATTTTAGTTAAAATACACATTTACTCACATATTAATTGTCTTTTGTCTAATAGGTGTGGTATATTTACCCAACAATGTTAGAATCTACTATAGGTGATTAGTCAAAGTTATATAGAATAGGTGAAGACGCCAAAAGCTTACGACGTACGAGTATTGAGGCTTGTCTTGGGTGTGGTACTGTTTTGTCTTTTCTTTCCATCACACAAATTGGACCAATCCACTAAGTACTGCTGTAAAAAAAAATTAACCGCTAAAAGAGCTAGGTGTAGTAACACTATAACACCTATTTTTTGTTGTCACGTCAGCGCTACATTAGCATAACATCAACACCAACACCACTCCTCTTATCATAACACCAAATAACACCATTCACCTTTTTATTTTCATAAAACCCCCTAAACAATTATTTCATTCATTTAACAAACTAACCATTTCATTCATTAAATTCAAATACACATTACAATACTTAAAAAAAAACACACATTAAAAAAAATCCGAGATTTAAAAAAAAACACATTAAAAAAAATATAAAATTAAAAAAAAAAATGAAAACGGACCGGAGACGTCTTAATCGGCAACTAACACGTCACATGCAAAGATCGGGTACGTGTCAATTTCGGTGGTTGATCTTCTGTTGTAAATAGCCATATCAGTGATACTTCGTAGCGATTTCCTGTAAATGAGAAATGTGTCGGTTTCCTCAACGACTATCAAAAACGGTTCGACAAATTGATTTTGATATACTATCTGGAGACAAGCGAAAGACCTAGTGTTATTTTGTTGTAAATGTGTGTTTTTTTGTGAGAAAATAATATAGAGGTATTGGAGTATTTATAATGAGTTGTGTGAGGGGGGGCAAAATGAAAAAAAAAATTGAAAAAATAGCCATTAGGGGTGTTTTTTGTAAATTTATTAATTTTTTTTTAATAAAACTAGCCGTTAGGGGTTTTTTTTTACTTTTTAAAAATAAAGGGGAAAATTAAAAACAGCTATATAGCCGTTGGAGGAGGCAAAATGATTTTATTTTTTTAAATACACCCCAACGCACGTTGGCCGGCCAACGCCGAGCCCAACGGCGTTGGACAACGCCGGATTGCGGTATAGTAATGCCGGGCAACGCAGCCCAACGCCGTTGTCGGCGTTACGGGCTCTAAGGTAGACTTTTTGCAGATGAAGACCCCATTTTTATACCAAAGTTATAAATCACTCTCAAAAGTTTCAAGTAAAACAATCTCGACCTGCATTCAAATATATCTCCCAAAATAGAAGGTACTATAACAGATTAACAACCTCACCACAAAAGGACAAAAAGGGAATCGAGTCTAGTTGGCGGCCCACCTTTTAGGCCTGGCGCCCCACAATTATATAAGGGACCGCCGTGACCGCCCAAGCAACGTTCATTTTTTATCCCTATAAATACTGGGCCACCCATCTGAAAAAACAAACCTCTTGCACGTATTTTCTCAGATCACGATTATATGCGCAAAGTATACATGCACTCTCAAAATCAACACTAGTCAGGGTTCTAAAAGGCGCGTCATGGCGGCGCTAAGGCGTCGCCAAGACGCGAGGCGTGACCTTCACGTTACGAAACAGACCAAGGCGCCGGCTCTAGGCGTGGTGTGAGATAAGGCTTGAAAAGGCGTGATAAGGCGCGTCATGGCGTGGCGAGCTTTTTTGATTGAACTCTGATAAAAAAAAATATTTTTTTTGAAAAATGAAGATAATGTAAAAAGAGTTTCTTAACATTATTCATAATGTACAATGTTTTTGTAAACTTGATATATATAAAATATGAAATTAATATATAAATATTTTCATAATTTGTGGCGTCTTAAGCCACGCCTTAAAGACGCAAAGGCTTCGCCTTGGCCGCTAAAGCTTAAGGCTTAATCGTGCCGCCACGCCACGCCTCACGCTATTTATAACCTTGACACTAGTTTAGAAATTTTGCTTATGTATAAATAAAACTTAGAAAAGATAAACATACAATAAAGTATTTATTAGAGAATGTGGGCTACCGGAAAAATACTTTCGCTCACATTTCACCTCAGCGTCACCTTCTTCTCACAATTCACCCATATCAGTTACACCACCCTCACCGGTTAAACTTTTAATTAAATACTCACTTTATACAAATACACCCCATAAAATACCCCACACATTCACAAACCAAATACTACAATATAACCTTACACGAATACCAAGTGGTGACTGCCTCACCATTGTGAGGGATTCTTGCCCTCCCTCACGCGTTACAACCACAACTGGTAGTGGGCTCATGCATGACAAAGTCCTTCACGATTGCTTCCTCGCGCACTGATAATAGCAACCTTAGGGGTATCCTTTTGGTGGTTAGTGGCACCCTACCAAGACACATTTACCCGCTATGTGGATAGGAAAAAACAGCTTTTTATCGACAAATCAGATAAACCAACTCAGTAAGTTTACTGAAATCAATCACCAAGTGACTTCATGGGCACCCTAGTATTACTTACAAACACATGATCAAGTATTCACCCTTGATATGCGAATAAGTGACTTTCTTAAACAACAGCTCCTAAAGTTAATTTCAAAAAGCTTGAATCGAATGCAAGTACTGACGACTATGAAGCTATAATACCCGTTTCGTTGTTAATGGAGATGAATGCTAGGCTAAGCAACACAATTTATGGATATTTCATAGGTAAAGTGTTCCCGGTTGTGGAAAACTATGTTTACAATGCCTGGGGAAAGTACGGTGTTCAAAAAGTTATGATGAATGCTAAATGTTTCTTCTTTTTTAAGTTTGCAACTAAAAAAAGGGTAAAGGATGTTCTCGAGAATGGTCCATGGATGATACACACCGTGCCTATCATAAGAGTGTTCCGGTTTGGGTGAAGATGCATGATGTGCCCATGGCTGCATTCACAGCGGATGGTCTTAGTGTCATTGCAACAAAAGTTGGAAATCCATTGATGCTTGATTAATATTCTAGTACTTTGTGCAATGATTCATGGGGTAGTGGTAGCTACGTAAGAGCGATGATTGAAGTCAATGCGGAAAGTGAGCTTAAAGATTCTATAATTGTTGTTGTTCCTAGTTACGAAGGGGAGGGGTATACGTGTGAAACTGTGACGATTGAATACGAATGAAAGCCGCCACAATGTTCTACTTGAAAAGTGTTTGGTCATTCAAATGATCATTGTCCTCTTATCATTAAAGATTTACCTAAGAAGATTGTGGAGGTGCAGGATGAGGCTTTCCAAACTCTAAAGAGTCGTAAAAGAGGTAAGATACAACATGATCATAATTTTCTTGTTAAACCAACGAATAATCTTATTTATAGGCCCGTTGCGAAACAAGATGGTACTAACCCTTCTAAACATCATGGAAACGATCATATAAAATCTCAACCCCTTTTTGCAAGTTTTTTGATGAAGGAACCAGTGGATATCAGTTAACTGATGGAGATACCATTGGAGTGGTTACTGAAAATGTAGTGAATGTTCATGATAACTCAGATAGTGAGGATGTGAAGGATGTGTATAATGAAGCAAGACTATTTAAGGCTGGAAATCGTTCAACCACTCAGGGAGCAAGCACTCCCTTGATGACGGTTTCTAATGTATAGAATAAAATCTTGGAAAATAAGGGGGTTTAACCGCACTCCTAAACAAAATGAGGTTCGTCAAGTCCTCAATAGGAATTGCCTAAACAATTATGCTACTTTATAGTATCATGTTGACATTGGAAAATTAGATTATGTGTGTTCCAAAGTTTGTGTAAAATGGAAATGGGCTTCAAATGGGAGCTATTGTACAAAAGGGTTCTCGCATAATCCTTGGTTAGATTGATGAGGGTGTCGGTGTTTTGGTTTTGTCATGTACGAGTTAAAAAATACATACACAAATATTCCTGAGATCAGACCAGAAAGTCTTATTTTGCACCTTTGTTTATGCGTCTAACTCATATGAAGGTAGGGGAGAGTGCCACACCCCGCCAAGGCGAAACACGAGGCGTAACATCATGGATATCATCACAACACAATGGTGTCAACAATAGAGAATCACTACATGTATAACTAAAAATAAAAGACACAATGTGTCATGACAATACCGAAAACAAAAGAACGGCGTTTTGTATTAATAAAAAATAGGTCTCATCAATACAAAGACAATGTCTCACAAACCTAATAAAACTAATAACATTCAAAAATTCATACAAACAATTATGAAACGAAATCAAATGAGAACTTCCAATGCCATCCTAATGGTCTCTCTAGCCATTTTTATTAACTTCAACACCTTCATAATGCTCACCTGAAAATGATGCTTAAAACGTCAGCACAATGGTTGGTGAGAGTCATAGGTTTTACGATACCAACACAAGATTTAAATCAATTACTGTAATTATAAAAAAATTAAAACATGGCAGGACAATTAAACTGGCTATTATAAATGCTAGCATTCATGCAACCAACAATCATCATTGGGACGGAACGTGTCCCCCGATCCAAACCATAAAATATAGTCATGGAAAAGAATGTTATCCCCAATCCCAGACTCTTGGTACCGTATCCGCACAGGTTCATACTCACGCAAAGTAGGCGAAATCTCTTACCCACAAAGTAGGTGAAGACCAATGCAACATCATACAACATGCAACACATAACATATAATAGCTACTTAAAAGTCCATGAGTAACTTAAACCACATAATCACAGCAATTAAATCATTTCAAAACACATTTTGCATCATTTCCATCCCAAAAAAACATAATAAAATAGGACTATGAATCTCACCTGATGCTCAGCTTACTTGACAAGATCTTGCACACAATCTAAACAGAACAAACATAAGTTACACTCGGTTAGACTAAATGCCTAAGTCAATGTAACAATCACATGATGGACTTCTAAACTTTACACTAAGTTTATAATCCTTTATATACATATCCCAACTCATTTTCATACCCTATATGACCTTACTCATTAACTTCCACTTTTTCAGTTTCTGGCTGAATTTTGTAGTCACTTCATGACCACAAATAAAATACTAAAACACCTAATTGATGGTTCTCCTTACATTTCCTATCTCCCCAATGAGTTGTGAGCTACTGTGATGTTTTAGAAAAAATAATACTAAGTGGAACTATTTTATAAAAATTCATCTTTATAAAGTACTCAGATTCGGATCTAAACGCACACTAAAAAGTTTGACGTCCTTGAA
This sequence comes from Tanacetum coccineum, assembly GCA_026074375.1. Lineage (NCBI taxonomy): Eukaryota > Viridiplantae > Streptophyta > Magnoliopsida > Asterales > Asteraceae > Tanacetum > Tanacetum coccineum. The sequence goes on from BQNB010011211.1 coordinate 53,149, forward strand.
AATACTTAGAAAATGTTTTATCGCTAGCCATTCAAACTGGAGTTAATAGACACCTAAAATATAACCCATGATTTTTGTCTAACCCCAATTTGAACTTTAAGTAGGGGTTTTACTCCCCGAAATCAGACCCAAATCTGACCCGAATTTACTGTTTTGACAAATTTTATTGCGAAAATTATTTGACTAACTTCTCCACCTCAAAACCTTTCGGGGCTGGACTTTTTAGAAACTAGACTCTCTGAACTTAATTTCAGGCTCAAGAAAGTTAATGATTGCTATTTTTATGACCAAGTTATGATTTGTACAAGATGACCTTTCAAAACTGTCAGCTCTTAAATTTCGAATTTACAAACCCTAAAACCCTAATTACACATGCTTAACACCACTAATCATCCCAAAAACGATTTTTTAAAGATCAAAACCCTAATTTTACAGATCTTATATAAACCCTAGTCCATCATCAAAATTGTTACAAGAATAACTAAAGAGAATTAAAATAGTTAGGGTTTATTAACATACCTTAAACATTGATCTTGATACACAAGAGCACCAACTTGATTCTTGATAAAAAAACTTTTTTTTTCTTTTCTCTTTGTTCGACTAATTTTACAAAAAAAGGGGAGGAGAGGTTTGTATTTATAGTGAAAAGAAAAGGTTTGGATAAATACCTAATTAGAATCCAACTTTAACTAAAATTGGGTTTTCTTTCCTCCTCTTTTTCTCCCTAAACCGGTCCAACCAAAAAACCCTTAATTAATTATTTTTTTTTATAAAATTTCATCCAAATATATGTATATATGTTATTTATATTTTTTTTTATTAATTATTATTAATTACATAATCAACCCTTAATTTTTGACATTTTTATAAAAACCTGTTATTCTACCTTTTAAACCTTTTAAATTAAAACTAAATTAAATAATTATAAATAAATTTCATTTCTAATGTTATTTTACTAACTTAATAAAACTAAGATCTATCTAACTAAATTACTAGACCTAAATCTTACTCCTACAAACCACTAATACTTAAATACGTATATACATAATACTTACACAAAATAATACGTATACACATAAAATTACACTATCTTTCTGATTGTCACAAAAATGTAAACAAAATGAAATACCCATAACAACTATCAATTCAATCACAATGAGATGATCACGCTCCATGGATTGATAACTGATACTCACTTAGATCACATAACCACATAAATATAACTCATATCAATATTTTAGTCAGCTCTAACGGTTTGACTAACCCGCTCAAGTTATGATTGTCACAATATCACATCCTTAGGGAAATTTTGTCCCGAGATTTAACTAATAGGTTCAACATCATCATCAACAAACAATCGAGAAATACTTAGCTTTCATATGGTCCTCACGTTCCCACGTGAACTTAGGGCCACGCTTTGAATCTCGTCTAACTTTCACAATCAAAAACCAACTACTTACAACTTCGCTTGCCCATACAAGGGTATAAATAGCAGTATAACAACTCTAAGCAAAAATAAACATCCAACTACATGAACATCGCCCGTCTTCGAGGAAACTTGTCAAAAACCTTAAGTTGTGTAACAACGTCATTCATAACCTAACCCCGCAACTCATCAAACAAGAATTGTCTTGGAACTAAGTTATGAGTTGTTACAAAGCTCAACATTTTTGAAGCATACGCGCGACCTCGAGGTATTCAAAATTTTATCATTAACCAAACCTCCTCAGGCGTAGCGAGACCAAAGGCGTTGACCTAAAGTCCTACCAGTAATCCTATGTACCCAACTTTAATTAGTACTTCCAACTATAAGCATTGTCTACGAGGCAGATGTGGAGTACTATTTTTTATGAAACTCCTCATGACCTCGCTCGAGATCCAATGACTTATCATCGGAATCCTACTACACTTCAAACTTTTAACCTCACGATCGATAATCTCAACAGGTTCTTTAACAAAATGAAGAGTTTTGTCTACCTTAATTTCTTCTAAATGCACATGCAAATTGCTATCCAACACACACACACCAAACTACACTTAAGAAACATTAGGAAACACATCAAACTTAGTACTAATTTATTGAGACATTCGGATCATCATCACTAATCTATCTATATCTCTCTATCTATCTCATCAGACCTTAATGAACTACACACATCTATCTAAGCCTCATCTATAACAGATATCTCATCACACACATATTCACACACACACATCTCACTAAATACTCACACACAGAGCGAGAGCTCTCGCTATTGACGATACTCGTATCCAAAATAAATTATCCAGCGTATAGACTTATGCATTTTAGGGTTGATTTTTCAATATTAGAGAGTGTCGAGAGAAGTATTGATCTCTTCCTCTTTCTCCTATTCTGAGCGATGAGTGAGAGAGAGATCAATAGCCTGAGAGCACACACACTACCACAAGGCTATGATCCATGCTGGAGCGCGACACACACATTAGCGTGCGAGCAAAAAGACACTAGCCGAGAGAGAGACATATAGTCACACACACATTACGCGTCTCACTCTCTCCTCAATCATTGAGGTTGGGGGTTTAGTTGTGTGTGTGAGTAGATAGGTTTTATTTTTTGTTTTTTGTAGTTTGTTTTTTATGGTTTGAGATTTATTATATATAGTACACACTTCTATCTGGAGGTGAGCTTCAACACTCAATACATAGAGAGTTTTCTCACACACACACTCTTCATTTCAATGACAGAGTGTATAACCCATCTCATATCTTCCCTCTCTACTCTCTCTACTAAACTAGATTGTGAGAGAGACTACAAAAAAATATAATTGTATATATTATACATATAACACACTATAGAATCTCTCATTATTTATTACATATAATAGTTGGGGGAGTACTGGGATCACTCCACTAACTCGATCGCGCATCACTCACACACGATTCTTAATTTAGTAATTATGTTGCACACACACACACACACACGGTCTCATATATCGCTATACACACGGGTTAATGAGAGCGAGATATTTGAGACGAGCGTGAGTGGCGTTTTTTGTATCTCATTGGAGATTTTAGATTATGTTGTCACGACTTCGCTCTCTAAGTTATCTTGTTTGTTTTGACGTTAATTTAATTTGTAAGATTTATATTTATTATTTTTTTAATGATTGTATTGGAAAATTTATTGTAATTTTTTTTTGAAAAGTTATTATATTATTTATTTATTTTGGTTTTTATAGATATATTTTTTGTGTTAAATTATGATATTGTATATAATTTAATATTATTTTTATGTGGTATATAGGTTTTAATTTATTAATTTAGGGTGTATTTACGGATAGTATGAAAAGGTGATATTTAAAAATTATTAAGTTTTATAATAAAGGTTGATATTATAGGTTTAATCTATATATGATATTTAATTCTGGAATACTTATGCGTTCATATGTCATCAACAGTTACATACGTGAACTTTGGGCCATGCTTTGAATCTCCATATAACTTTCATCAACGATCGAAAACCCACTACTTACAACTTTGCTTGCCCATACGAGGGTACAAATAGTAGTATAACAACTCTAAGCAAAAATAACCATCCAACTACATGAACATCGCCCGTCATCAAGGAAACTCATCAAAACCTTAAGTTGTGTAAAAACGTCATTCATAACCTAGACCCCTGCAACTCATCAAACAAGAACTGTCCTTGGAACTAAGTTATGAGTTGTTCAGAAGCTCAGACATTTTTTGAAGCATCACTCGACTTCGAGTTATTCAAAATATATCATTAACCAAACCAGTTAGCCTAGCTTATTTGTCTTGTCTTAAGCTTATTTGAGCTTATTTGTGTCTTAGTTTAAAAGTTTTAAGTGTTTTTACCATTTCTAGCTTTTATGCTCATTCTAGCTTATTTTCCTTGCTTATCTTTGTGTGCTTTTGCTAATTAGGTTTAGTGCCCAATCACATCCTTGTCATATTCAAACATCAATTATCAATTCGTCTTTCGATTTTCCATTCAAGCCTCGTTGGGACATAACGACCCGGAAACACTCTATACTACTTCCGGTTTCTTTGATTTTGTGGGTCCTGATCCTTGTTATATATTTATATATGTTTATATTTATTTATATATAAAAATGAGTAAGTTTTCGACGAGTCAGGCCATAAGACCGATCCCTTTACTGATCTCAAATGGTCCCACATATCTTTGTGCTAACATTTTTTTCTTTCCAAAATGCACTTCATCTTTCCAAGACGACACTTCCAACATCACTTTATCACCAACTTCAACTCTAAATGTTTACGCATATTGCCAACATAGCTCTTTTGGCAATCTCTAGCCGCTTTGAAATTTTTTTAATCAACATCACCTTATTTGTTGTCTCTTGTACCAATTTTGATCCAATCGACCGAATTTCTCTAATTTCAGCCCATAAAAAACATGTGACCTACACTTCCTCCCATACAACGCTTTAAATGGAACACATCAACACCCGAATGATAACTATTATTATAGAAAACTCAGTTAAGGGTAGATGAGTATCCTAATTACCACCAAAAAAATCAATCACGCACGCTCTCAACATATCCTTCAAAGTCTGAATGGTACGCTTACTTTGTCCGTCCGTTTGAGGATGATAAGTAGTACACATGTTTTAGCCGTGTTCTCAATGCCTTCCGCAATGTCTACCAAAGCCGCGAAGTAAATCTTCCACCACGATCTAAGATGATCGACACATGCACTTCATGCCTTGCAATTATCACATTAGTGTAAAGTCTCGCCAAATTCTCCATTTTAAAATCTTCACGTACTACCATGTAATGAGGATACCTTAGTCAGTTTATCGACTATTACCCAATTCGTATCATACCCACTACTTGATATTGGCAACCTTGTAATAAAGTCTATAGTTATTATATCATACTTCCACTCGGGTATCTCTAGTTGTTACAATAAACCTGAAGGTCTTTGATGTTTTAGCATTCACCTTTAAACAAGTCAAACAATTGCTAATATAGGTAGCAATATCCTTCTCCATACATGGCCGCCTTATATATCTCTAAGGTCATAGTACGTCTTATCCGCTCCCGAATGTACTAAGTACCTTGATGCATGAGCCTCGTCCATTATTAATGTCCTTACATCACCTATTAATGGAACCCATAATAAATACACACCTCCACATTTATTCCTTTCTATTAGTTGGTCCAGGCCACACAGCATTTATGCTTTTGCGTTGTCTACCTTGCCTCTTTGCATGAGTACACAACCTAATCCTTGATTCGAAGCGTCGTAGTAAACTACAAACTCTTTGGATCCATCAGGCAATAACAATATTGGTGCATTTCACAAATTGCCCTTCAACGTCTGAAAAGCTTTGTAGTATATTGGAAATCATAACATAATCGAATGACAAGTGGATTAGCCAAGTTCTAGAGAGAGAAAGTGAGAGAGAACTTTCTAGTGAGAGAAATGAACTTGTATAAATGAAATGACTAACCCACCTCTTCCATGGCATGGAAGATGGCATGGAAGAGGCTTTTATAGTGACAACTAAAACCGGCCTAAGGCCTTGGTAAAGGGCTAACACGTTGGGTTTAATACCCGACCCATTACCGAACATTATACATTAACTACTTAACTAGGAGCAACAATAAACGGTAAAATACACGGGGTGACCGAGTCTTTTCTAATATCTAACAATCTCCTCCTAAGGGAGGTCACCCAAAAAAATACTAATTTAAGCTCAGCAATCTTGATCTTGTGTTCAGCTCGTAGTCTTTGATTCTTCATGCATGAATTTCTTTGTACATAATGTAGTGATCTTCGAGCTTAGTTCCATTGACTTGTGTGATCTTTGAGCTTTCTTTGAGATCATCAGCCATAGTAAATCTCTTAATCATCCTTGTTGTGGTATTGCCTCCATGTAATGTTGTGACCTTCGGACCGGCATGCTCACACTTTTATGGATCATGATAGCACACATCAGAGTTGCGGAAGCTGTGTTGTAGGTCTTTCGGTTAACATGATGTCTTTGATTAGGAACATTAAGTGTGAGCATGGGGTTGTGAATTGACATGTCTCTTGCCATCAGCAGCTACCGTCTACCGTCGGGAATTCCTGCAAGTATATGTTAGTGATAAACAGACGAAAGTGTCTTTGTTCACTTTCGTTGAATAAGGTTGCAAGAACCACGGTTCCCCGTTATTCAGTATAAATACTGCCTGTGATCAGGTAGAATTCCGAAGAATCTCCTTGACAGGGTTTCGCAGCTGCGCTAGCCGTTCTCAAACCGGAGCGTCTCAAAGTAGACAAAGCACGGAGTGAGTGAACCAGTGAATTAAAAATCCACTGATTAATGAAAAATTGATTTGAAAATCAATCGCGTGTCACTCAAAAAAGAGTTTTTTGTGACACATCGACGGTTTTATATCATAAAATCAAATTTCATCAGAAACACATTTGTTTTGAAAGATATACACAGTCAATGTGCTCGAAAATCAGTTGTTGAGCACATCGAAAGGTTTTTCAAAAACTATTCGTCAATTCACTGCCTGAAACAAGTTTGATTCATAAAGAATCGCACCATCGTTGCTTTCCATTTGTCACAAGTTTGATCCATAGTGGATCTCACATGTCACCTACCAAGAGCTTGTTTGATGTTGGCTCTAGAAGGATTTCCATCTTCATTGTGAGTACTTTCGTATCACTCGGATGTTCTGGCAATACCTCGAGGATAATGCGTAGGACTCTTAGAATCTTTACTTGTTGTCACAGTGTGTGATGAACAAGCATAGTTTGTATTAGTGTCCTAACGAGATTTATGGATGATCTCATGGCTCTAGACTCTATCGTGCACATTTGGTTTTTAGTAGTCGGAGGCTGGAGCAGAGTGCCACCTTTTCAATATCATCTAACTCGGAGTGAGAGAGATGATAGAAATGTATTGATCTCCGTGAGAAATGAAACAAGTATCCTTTGAGGGATCTTGAGTGGCTAGGGAGGGTTTTGCAGCGTACACTACAAGAAAAAAGGGTTTTTAGGACGAAACTTTTTGGAATGGTAAAAGAATGGTGCCAAATACACGTATTTGGCACCTGCTGCATAAGCGTGCTAAAAAAATAGGTATTTAGGACCGCTATTAAAAACTGTCCCAAATATGTATGCATTTGGAACGGTTTCAAATAATGGTACCAAATATATGTGTATTTGAGACAATTTAAGTTAACGGTGCCAAATGCTTATGTATTTGGGACAGTTGGTACCACCGGTGCCAAATTTGTATATGTGTTTGGAACGCTATCTAATGTTGGTGCCAAATACATATGTATCTGGAACGGTTGGGACCACCGATGGAAGATACGTATATGTATTGGGACATTATCTAATGCTGGCACCAAATATTTATGTATTTAGAACGGTTTGTATAGGTTGTGGAAAATAAGAATATATATGAGGCGGTTTTTATATACTATTTTTAATTCTTATGTATTTGAAACATCTTTAGAAAACTAACCCAATATACACTTTTTTCCCACACGTGTCTACTATATTTTGCTTATGTTATCTTGCACTATCACAAAAACAGGCTAATGCAACGAGAAATTTGCAACAATATATTTTTGTTACAAGTTTGCAACAATATATTTTCATTAATGTTGAATCCGGATTAGAAGACGTATGTTAGATATAATCTTTTAAACCTGATTCGGTTTTTATAAAACCAAAAACCGAAACCGTTCGGTGTTTCATTCTGTTTTTGGCTGTTTGATTTTTTTCGCTTTTTATCGGTTTCGATTTGTTTTTTGGTTTTTAACCGTTTATGGCCAATTTATACCAAAAAACTTGTTTTACGTAGAAAATAGGTTTTTCTTATTATTATTTTTTGTCAATCTAAGCCTATTTTTTTCAAAATTTTACAATTATGCACATATAGACGAGACACACACACATGAAAGTGAACATACCTATAAAATGATTACTGTCACATATTTATTGATATATTGTCAAGTAAACACACGTACACGACAAATACATATATAAACGTTTAGATAAAATATATTATAATTTCACCCACAAATAGTATGATTTATAAATTTGATTTATTTAGTTATTTATTTATATTGATTATATATTATTAAATAATAAAACTGATTCGGTTCGGTTTTTGGACCAAAACCGAAACCGAACCGATTTTTTTTGGTTTTTGAAAAAGTAAAAATCGATTCATCGGTTTCTAGTTTCGGTTGGTTATTTTGGTTCAGTTTTTTACTGTTTTCGGTTTGGTTTTGGTATTTTCGGTTTTTCTCCTCACCCCTACTTAGTATTAGACCACCAAAGTGTTAAAAGTTTAAAAATTAATTTGGTGTAAATTATTATTGGTAATACAGTACATGTTTTTTTATTGCCAACATCGTAAGTTTTTTAATAAAACTTCTTTTGAATCCCATTTTCCCCAAAATTTGGATTTACCTCCTATTTTCCTCAAAATTTCATTCATTCCCGCCCCTTATTTATCCCAAATTCAAACTGATCTTAAAAGAGACTTCTTGTGAATCCCCCAAATCAAAAATCCATAACCACCTGCTCGTCATTTTCTTTTCATTGTCGCTCTCAAATGCTAAGACGCGGGCAAATACACACTATAATAAAACATGTTGATCAACAAATGTCACCGGTCACTCCACCCTGTCGACCCTAATCAAAACCGTAATACTGCCAAAAAAAAACGTTCACGGTGAGTCACCGCCCTCTTTTTCTCATGTATTATTTATTGAAACTTAAGCCTAAAATTAGACTTAATGTTTGTATGTGTTGATGTGTACATATCTATATGTTAATTTTTATCTAAATGTTTCATGTATTTGTTAATTTTAGGTTAATATTATAGGCTTGATGTTGTATGCGCACTTGTTAAAAAATGTTAGTGTTAATGGGCCTTATTTTGTGATGTGAAATAGTATATCCTTGGTAAGATTTTTATAACGTTAGACTGTTGGAAGGTATACTAACTGTTAACATGAAACATCAATTCAGAACTCATAAAGTGCACCGATTACTCTTTAAGAACTGGAATATAGACTCTAAGTTGTGATGTAAAGTCAAAATGTTATGAATGTTCTCATCCGATTGTTTTTGTTAATTTTCTTATGGAAGATGTTTACTGAATTTGAGGATTCTTAATTATAGTGCTATAAGGTGTAGTTGATGTCGTTAATACATTTCGAGGCTATTTGTTACCATGCTTGGTTTAACCGAAGTTGATGTTATTTGCGTTTGTAATATTCCTGTTGATTAATAAAGTTCAATACAACTGCAGATACACATATGGTGGAATTTGTGAATCGATGATAACATGCATTCAGATGAGAAGGGCATGGTTCATAGTTTAATGGGTTGACTTCTAAATGTTTCACACACATAAAATGCAATATACGTTCTTTATTTATTCACAGGTGAAAGCGATTTAAGTGGTAAACCTATAGCTACTGATGGAAATAAAGTAAACAAAAAGTAGTCGGTGATTATGGTGTTTAGTTTCAGATCTAGAAGCCAAACCAATAACGAGGTCCATCACAACTTAGATGTGGGGGAAACTTCTTTCTTTTCCCCCTTTTCACATGTAATTCACAACTTCAACTGAATTGGTGCGAATAACATATTACAACTCGTTAATCACTTTTTTTATTGTGGTGATATAGCCTCATATGGTCCTGTCAATGTTAGGTTAAGCCATATTAAAAGTTTGACTTTTGACACACGCTTATAGTCAGGTTTTTGATTGTTAGATATCAAATCGATGAAATGATGTCGTATGTCATGTGTAGGATCAAGGGCTGCCGAGGAAGTCAAAGAGGAGGTTGTTATTTTGATAGGATCCACCTTACCAGCTCCTGTAGATTGTCACTATTGTCAACTCAAATTCTTGTACAGGTGTGAATTTGATATGTTTACTTATTGATGAAGCATGGTCAGATAAGTCTCGGCAATTGGAATCCATGACTAAGGTTGGCCCAAAGATATTTGAAAGATTGCTAAACCAATCTAATGACAACTCGCTAACTGATTCAATAAATGATCCTCAACTCGCTACAACTAACTCGCTAGAACATACTAATAAAAACACTTAACTCGCTACCAAATTAGAAAATTTTGAAATAGAGGGTTAAATATTATAATTAATAAAACTTCACTAACTCACTAAGGGGTAGCGAGTTGCCTGTACACAATTAAATAAGATAGGATATTCAACTCGCTAGTGATAACTCGCTGGTGACAACTCGCTATGAATATTCTTATTAAAATACTAACTCGGTATTAAATTTGGAAAATTTGAAATAGCGAGTTGAATATTTTAATAAAAATATAACTCTTCATCAACTTGCTACAGGTTAGCGAGTTTGCATATTTAATTTACTCGCT